>JAQQSU010018749.1:0-10413 GCA_028627135.1 Pseudochirops cupreus
TATTGAATCCTCTTATGTTCTGCTTTGTACATTGCAATGTGTTGGGTTTTTTGCTTTTCTTATTTTGTATTTAAGTTTGAAATAAATTTAAATAATAAAAATCCAAAAAATGACAATTAAAAAAACATACCAGGAGTGGCTAGGTGATGCAGTGACTAGAACACCAGCCTTGTAGTCAGGAGGACCTGAGTTCAAATCCAGCCTAAGACACTTACTAGCCATGTGAACTTGGGCAAGTCACTTAACCCCAATTGCCCTCTTCTCCCTTCCAAAAAAACAAAAAATAAAAAATATAAAATAATCCCCCTCCCTTACACAACAACAATGGCAACAATAATGAGTGATGATTAGAAAGAGAGTAGATACGGGGAATTGGGAGATGAGGGAAAAACTCAAGGGTTGCTTTGCCGCAACAGATCAGATGTCTTGGATCATTTATGTCAAAAGGGAAATTCTAAGTATGGTATCAGGCCTTGGAAGAAAAGCACTGACAGGGGAAGGGGAAAAGAGATAAGACAATATTTAGGAGCATCTTAGTGCGTTGCCCTTAGAGGAGGTGAAAGACTTTGGAGAAAGCCTGGTTTGCTACAGCACGCCACCTATGTGAAAAGCCTCGTTTGCCGCAACAAGCCAACGCAAGATTTCCAGCTCACAGATGTATCTAACTCGCTGATGGAGAAGCTCTGATTCAGAGGTAAGGACGGTCCTGGAGTTAAAAGGCAGTTATCGAGGTGGTAATTTTGCTGTACTTCTGAGCTTGCTTAGGTTGAAAGGAAGTTGGTAGCGGTTTCTCCCCCGTCCCCTGTGTCCCCGAGGAACATGATATGCAGTATTAGCCCAGTGATTCTGAGGGCTAATTTTATTACCTGAGGTGGAATAATCAGACCGTACTTCATAATGCAGACACTTCAAACATCTGTCCAAGATTCCCATCCTAGAGGTACTGAAAATAACTCCTGCCGAACTGATATGAATTCTGGCTGTGACTCAGGGAACCATGGGAGTGAGCGGGTTTGTAAAGCAGGTTTCTGATACACTTGTCAAGAGTGAGTTTAGCCTCCCAGGATAAAATACAGCCTGCTTTTTACTCTTGGCTCTGACAGTGACTCACTATGAGGTCTGGTGCAAATCACTTAATTCTATTAAGTTGCTGGGCCTCTAGCAACCCAGTCTCTCAAGGATGTTGTGGGAAACACAGGATCACACAGTCATAGAATTGGAGAATTGGAAGGCACCTCAGTGGCCATTTAGTGTAACCCATACAAACAAGGAATGCCCTAAGAGCGTTGGGGTCTTTGGATGAGAAGTGAAATGCCAACACAGTCATTTATATTTCATTGCTCAGCAACGTTCCACATCCTTCAGGCAATTCTGCCTAATAAATAAAGATTTCTACTCATGGAGCAGTCCTGGGTTCAAGAAAAGGAAATGTATCCTTCATTAGACTTTGGGAAAGGAATATCCTTCAACAAACCTCAGGTAAACCTGATCTTTGGCTTAAAAGATATGGTCACTTGTGGGATAGTGAGTCCTAAGTTTTATATTATTTTATTTTAGTAAATGCCTTTGTTTAGAGCTAAAACTATATTGTGACAATACCTTTTCTGTTCAATTTTGCAAATATGTTGTGTCCTATGTCCAAAACACCGTGGTAAGTGCTGGATATACATAGAAAAAAAAAAAGAAAAGATGCCTTGCTTTTGATGAGTTTGCAATTAAATAGGGAAAGGGTACATGTCCAATAATGAGAGGCAATAGGATTTTAGATTGAGAATTGGAAGGGACCTCAGATACCATCTAACCTAACACCTTCATTTTACAGATGATGAAACCAAGACCCAAGGAAGTGGTGATCTGGTAAACGACACACAGATAGCGTCAGAGGTGGGATCTGGACACAAGTTCTCTTCTAGTCCTAAAGCCTATGCTCCTGCTTTCAAAATAGGGGCAGCTAGGTGGTACAGTGGATAGAGTGCTGGGTCTGGAATCAGGAGGACTCATTTTTCTGAATTCAAATCTGACCTCAGACACCTGCCAACTCAGATACCCTAGATAAGTCACTTAACCCTGACTGCCTCAGTGTCTTCATCCATAGAATAAGAAGGAAATGACAAATCACTCTAGCATCTTTGCCAAGAAAACCCCAAATGGGGTGAGGAAGAGTTGGACATAACTGAAAATGACTAAACAACAGATGATAATTAATTTCTTTAACAAAGTTAGGGAAGATAAAGGGCAGAGCAGATGTGAGAAAGAGGGAAATGTGAAGCAGTTGTGCAATATTAAGCATTGTTAGGGCTGCTAGGTGGCACAGTAGGTAGAGTATGGGGTCTGGAGTCAGGAAGATGCATCTTCCTGAGTTCACATCTTGCCAGATTCTTCTAGCTGTGTGACCCTGGCAAGTCACTTAAGCCTGTTTACTTCAATTTCGTTATCTACAAAGAAAGCTGGAGAAAGAAACAGAAAACTATTCTAGTATCTTAGCCAAAAAAACCCCAGATGGGGTCATGGAGAGTCAGACATGACTAAAAATGACTGAGCGCTAAATTTAAAGCTGGAGTGTTTAGGGAAGTGTCCATGGAGGAGAAGAGATTTGAGCTGGTGGGTATCTAACAGCAACTTTCCCTAAGGTTTAAACCATAGGACTCAGAAAATGGCAGGGATGGAGAACTTGCAGCCTCGAGGCTACATGTGGCCCCTAGGTACTCAAGTATGGCCCTTTGACTGAATCCAAACTTCTTTTGAGAAGGGGAAGATTGTACTGCATTATCTTTCTGGCCCCTTCTAGCCCTAAATCCTGTGTTCCTATTTTCAAGCTAGGGGCAGTTAGGTGGTGCAAGTTGGATTGTTGTATAAGTGTGAAGTTTGGATTCAAAGGTCCACACTTGAGGACCTAGAAGGCCACATGTGGCCTTGATGCTTGAGGTCACAGGTTCCCTACCCCTGGTAGACAGTTTCCTTATGTCTCCAGTTTAGTATAAATAAAAGACATGTGGGGATGGGGCTGCAAGAATGTGATAGTTCATGTAGGGATGCCTCTAGTTATTCTGAGAATATATATGCCAAAACAGTTTCTAGAAAGCCTCGTGGCAACTCTTGACAAGGATCTATTTATCTTTCCATCCCACATTCTTTTATATTGTCTGAAAAGCTTTGAGGAGATGCTTCACCAGGTGTGTAATTACTAACCTTTCCATCTAGATCTAGATGCAAATCTCCTGTTGTATGGAGGCAGCCAACATTAAAAATGAGCCCTGGAAGCTTTCTCCTATTCAGCTGTTTTGTCAGGAAGACACACTGAATAGGTGTATTCCCATAGCACCAGAATCCTTTGGGAAAGAATGTTCTTACTTCTTGTAAAGTGAGAAAACTGAAGGATTTGTCCAAAGATCTGGGAGCTATTGGAAGTCTCAGGCAACGAAAGCACTAGGGAGCTGAGGAGGTATGGTGGGTAGAACCCTGGTCCTGAAGTCAGGAAGCTTGTTGTACTTGTTACTGTTGTTGCTGTTGCTCAGTTGTGTCTGATTCTTCGTGACCCCATTCAGGGTTTTCTTGGCAAAGATATTGGAGTGGTTTGCCATTTCCTTCTCTAGTTCATTCTACAGATGAGGAACTGAGGCCCACAGGGTTAGGTGAATTGCCACAGGTAGTAAGTGCCTGAGGCCAGACTTGAACTTAGGAAGATGAGTCTTTCTGACTCCAGGCCCAGTGCTCTATCCACTGTATCAGAAAGACCTGGTTTCAAACCAACCCTCAGATACTTATTAGCCAAGTGACCCTGGGCAAATCACAAATTCTTTCTGCCCCAGTTTCCTCATCTGTAAAATGAGTACCTCCCTAGGAAGTTGTAAGGATCCAAGGAGATGATATCTGTAAAATACAGTTATCCCTTCCACACTGCAACTTTCCCCATCATGGTTTTGATATAAGAAATTAAATGGGAATTTTGCGGAAGTTTTGAGGAAGCCAAAGGTTAGCAGACAACACAGAAAAGTTTAGAAACTCAGAAATGCATAAAAATATGTATAGTATTGTATAATATCAACATATTTTCTCTTTCAACACCATAGTGATTCAGACTTCTTCTGCAGAGCAAACAGAGGGCCAAAAATTTTACATGAATTTTCCAGATCGTGGGAGCAGCTGTGCCCCTAACCCCCATGATGTGGAAGGGATAACTGTACTTTGCAAACCTGAAAGCACCATATTAATATTTTAATTTTAGAAGAATATTCTTTGGATCAGCTAATAAATAAGCATGTAATAAGTACTCTTGGGCACGCAAGACAACTTATTGTTATTTTGTATGTTTCTACTATCTGTCCCCGTGTCTGAAATTCTCTGCCCCTTCCTTTTTCAGGCTTCCTTCAAGATTCGGTTTAAATCTGCACCCCATGGGCCACTCACAGCAAAAATGTAGAGGAAAACATCCTCTACCTTTTTCACGGGTGGCCTGAAATCCTTTGGTGGGCGTCAGGTTGTGCAGGCCTGGCCTAAACTGTGTTTTTTTCAGAAGGCCTCCCTTCCTCCCCCTTTCCTCTGAAATTACCTTCCATCTATACTGTGTAGATCTCGTGACATGTCTCTTGTTAGAATGGGAGCCCCCTGAAGGCAGGAATGGCGTTTTGGCCTTTCTTTGTATCTCTAGCACTTAGCATAGAGCCTGGCACCAAGTAAATACTTAACAAGTGCTTACTCATTTATTAGCTACTTGGTGCCAGGCACACTTGCAAAATACATGTATGTGTGCCTATGTATCTATGCAGCTGTATAGAAGTACATGTATTCACGTATTTTATAAGTATATGTATACATATGCTTAATATATATGTTAGTATGCACAGTGAAGATACCAACGTGAACCTGAGAGAGTTCCTGGCCTCCCTCAAGGAGCAGACATTCTAAATGAGAAACAGCACATATGTCTTTAAGGAAGTATAAAATACAACTAAAGAAACACAAAGAAATTTCACAGGGACATTTGCAGCTAGGGAGAAGAGGTGAGGGGAACAGTCATTTATTAAGCAATTATTACATGCCAGACTCTTGACAATTATTATACTATTTGATCTTCAGAACAGCCTCGTGAGGCCAGTGCTATATTATCCTCATTTTACAGATGGGGAAATTAAGGCAGACAGATTCCTTCCTTCCTTCCTTTCCTCCTTCCTTCTGGAGACAATTGAGGTTAAGTGACTTGACCAGGGTCACCCAGTTAGTAAGTGTCTAAGGCCATATTTGAACTCAAATCCTCCTGACTCCAGGGCCAGACCTCTATCTACTGTGCCCCCTACCTACCCTGGGGAAGAGTTTTCAATACCAAACCTGAAAGTACCTATCTAGGTACTAGGATACTAGGATAACCTAGTAATGGTTGAGTGTCATTGGAGCTTTTACTTAGTGAAATGATAGGTATAGACCAATGACTGACATTGGTGACGTGGATGGAACAGAGAAGGAGATATTTGAGACAGAGAAACAAAAATAAGAGATTTTTGCAGTAGTCCCAGAAATGAAAGCCTGATCAATTATTGTTGTATGTTGTAACATTGAAGCATGTTGTATTGAGTGACAATTCTCTTACATAATAAGAGAATTTTAATGTTTAAAGGAGTCTTAGAGAGCATCTACTTCAATGCCATTGTTTTCCAGATTAGGAAGCTGAGGTCTTTACAAGGAAAGTGATTTGCTGCAGAGTCACAAAGAAATTTAGTAACAAAGACTTAAACCTATGACTTCTGGCAAGTAATTGTCCCTACAATAACTCCTTAAATTCTAATCTTACTCCTGCTGTGAACGATTAATACTTTCACAGTATTTATGATTCCTGTTCTTATTTCATTTATCACTTAAAAAAATTATAAGGGGCAGTTACTAGCTGTGTGAAACTTACTAGCTGTGTGACCCTGGGCAAGTCACTTAACCCTAATTGCATCCAAAAATAAAATAAAATTTGTGGTACATCTAACCTTCCCTTGTTTTGCCAATATCAACTAAACAACCTTGGTGATAATTACACTTCAGTGGAAGAAAGAGGGGAATCCAATCAATGTACTATAAGTAAGTGGAATTAGTTTTATATGTCTGTGATCAGATTGATTTATATATGAAGTTAAAAAATGAATGACCATGGCTTGAGTGCATCTGACTTTGACAGAGATAATTCTGAAAAGATTATTGTTACTTCAAGAACATAGAAGGGCAGTATCTCATTTTCAGAAGGAAGTCAGGAAAATAAATGGAGATTTTAGAAGTCATACTTTTCTTTGAGCTCAATCAAGATAAAATACATTAAACTTTTACATGAATAATAAGGAAATCATTATATTTTAGTTCTTAATGGATCTGTGCATTTGTCAATGTGGGCATTCCCTTTGACCTCTCCATACATCAGGGAACAGTCTTTACCATTTGCTGCAGCCAAAAGTGCATCATATGGTGGTCTACCCTGTGAGTCTTTGGGGACTTAGCCAGGGTACCCTGTGACACTGATCTCCTGGTTGTCCCATGAATAAGACAGTTCATCTGTTGGTTCTGGGCATTTTCTCTGTCTCCCATGCTTAGAACATTCTCCCCCTCCACTCTGTCTACTGAACTCCCTAGTTTCCTATAAGTCTCAACTAAACCTTCTACCAAACACCTCTTAAATGGAGTTCTTTCATTCTTTTAATTTATTTCCTGTTTATTATGCATGAGGAAGCTACATGGCACAGTGCAGAGAATGCAATGGCGACTATGAATATACCAGCATAGTTCTGAATTGCAAAATATAACAGTCTCCATATAGAAGACAGAAATAAAACATTTATTCAGACACCAGAAAGTCAAATCCCAACACCAGAAAACTGAATTTCTCATAGCAACAAAGAAATCTATACACAATAACACTGCAGAGAGCAACATCATCCCAAAGCCTTCCCACACTCACAAGCCTAGCTGTCTCCTTGCCTATGTCCTCTCTCTCCCACTATAGTAACTGCTCTGACTCCCAGCTTCTTCTGGACTCTGCTCCACCCTTCCTGCTCTACTCTTAAGCAAAATCCTCCCACCACAAGCTCCATGTGATTACATTTGGCCTATTAAGAAGCAGGGAAGATCTTCAAATTACCATTATCATTACAATGCCAGGCCTAGAATCAGGAAGACTCATCTTCCTGGGGTTCAAATCTGCCTTCAGACACTAGTTGTGTGACTCTGGACAAGTCACTTAACTCTTCTTACCTTAGTTTCCTCTTCTGTAAAATAAACTGGAGAAGGAAATGGCAAACCATTCCAGTATCTTTGCCAAGAAAACCCCAAATGTGGTCACAGAGAATTGAACAGAACCAAAACGACTGAATAACAAAAATTTGTCATGCATATAGCCTGCTTTGTATACATTTGTTTGCATGTTTCCTCTCTCATTAGCTTATAAGCTCCTTGAGGGCAGGGACCGTATTTTGCCTCTTTTGCCCAGTGCCTAGCACACAGGGGGCACTTAATAAATATTTACTGATTGATGATTGTTTGATAGTCTTTGAATGACAGACACAGAGCTTAGCACAGCATGTGGCACACAGCAGGCAGTTAATGAATCTCTATTGATTGAGTTTGCTACCAGACCTGGACTCAAAGGTTTTTCTGGCTTGGAAGGGCTGCTGGAGTCTGTGTTTCATTGACCTTATTTTCATAAACTCCAGATTACCTCCATGCCTCGATGATGTGTCTGAGGAGGGCTTCAGGGAAGGAATGAAACACACTGTTCCAAAACATTGGCCCTAGACTCATGAATAAATAAAAAAGGGGGATACTCCAATTTTGGCTTTGGGTAGGAGCTATTCTTTGGAGAAACTTCAGTACTTGAAATAGTGTATAGAGACAATATTTAACATATAAACTGCTGAGGGTCTGAATGTTAATTTTTAGCAGAAGGTAAAAATGGATGTCTTAGATTTCTAGATAAGTCTAAGGTAGTCTTTCTGAAAAGACTTTAATCTAAAGAAAACCTGCACATTTACCTGGAGAGGCTTATGCGAACTGATGCTAAGTGAGAAGAGCAGAACCAGGAGAAATTTGTACACAATGATAGACACATCATATGTGTAACGACCAACTTTGATAAACTGGACTCTTCGCAGCAACACAAGGTTACAAGACAACTCTACAAGTCTCAGGATGGTAGGAAATGTCTACATTCAGAGAAAGATCCAGAAAGAACAGAGTTTAAATGGAGACTGAAGCAAACTACATGCTCTCTTTCTTTTCCATGTTTGGTTTTGTTTCTTCTTTCCCATTGTTCACTCCATTGATTACAACCGTTCTATACAACCAGACTAATGTCCAATGTGAAAGTATTTGCAGATCCTATACTTGATTGCGTGCCGCCATGGTGGGGGGAGGCGGGGAGGGAGGGGAGAAAATTTGAAACTCAAGGGATTGTGGAACTGAATCTTGTAAACTAAAAGTAAATAAACAAATAAATTTTAAAAAAAGAAAGAAAACCTAGTCAGGCCTTAACCCACTCAGAAGGTGAAAATATTTTCAGTTGATGAAGATAATATTTTAATTAAGGTACAAAGATTAACAAAACATTTTAAAGTCTATATACCATATAATCTCAGTCTTATATTAGGAAAGGTTCCTACAAATTGACCATCAAATATAATTAATTTGTGATGTTCGGATAGCCAATTATTTTATGTCAACTATAACAACAGGCAAAACTGATCAGAAATTCTGGATTCTATGAACTTGTGATCAGATTTTGAGAGTTCTATATGCAGTACAAAATAATATTTTGCCTTCTGGTATGTCCACATGAAAAATAATCCAGTGTCGCTCACCAAAGACATTCAGTTATTATATGCAAAGTCTTGCAATAACAACTTTTCAGGGGGGGAAAAAAACACCCAGTCATTCAGTGGATCATCTATTATGGCTCAAAACAAAGAATCAGAAAATAAAATAAAGGCAGGTTTTAGAATGAGCTCTTCCTTTCAACACCCCGAAGATTATTTCTCACGTTCTTCTAATCGCTAACATTTATATAGATCTTTAAGGTTTACAAAGTATTTTACAAGTTTCTCATTTGATCCTTAAACAGATCTGATAGGTGCTGCTATTATTCCTGTTATTCAGGTGAGGAAACTGAGGCAGACCTAGGCTTGGTGACTTGCACAGGGTCACATAGCTATTAGGTGTCAGAGGCCAGATTTTAACTCATGTCTTCCTGACTCCAGGTCCAGTTGTCTAACCAGTGCACTACTTAACTGCCTCATAAATTAATTCCTTTCTCCCTACTAATTGTGGAATTTAGAGCCTACAAGTTCCTAAGCCCAGCCTTCTCATTTTATAGACTAGGAAACCAAGACTCATGGAGGAGGGTGATGTAACCAAGGTCACAGAGCTAGTAATCAATCTCTATTGCCAAATCCAGAATAATACTATACTTCTTGTTGTTTTTCAGTGGTGTCCAAATCTTTATGATCCCATTTGGTTGTTGTTGTTGGTTTTTTTTGGAAAGATCCTGAAGTGGTCTGCCATTTCCTTCTCCAGATCATTTTACAGGTGAGGAAACTGAGGCAGACAGCAGTTAAGTGACTTACCCAGGTTCACACAGCTAATAAGCGTGGTAAGGCCAGATTTGAATTTAGGAAGATGAGTCTTCCCGACTCCAGGCCAGGCATTCTATGCATTATGGCGCCACGTAGGTGACCTTTCACACACACTATGTTCCCCCGCAATGTTAGCTTTGAATTTTATTTTGTCTTAATTTGACTCCCTCTGTTTTCAAGGATAGGAAGAATCAAAGCATTGCACAGTGACAATTATTGTTCTTTGCTATCTCTTCAGCTTTCGCTGTTTTCAAAAAAAAAACAAACAAAAACAAAAACAAAACCATTATGTTCAAACCATAAGCGATTAATCAGGATAAAAATCAAAATGGATGGATCTGTCTTTCTAAATAAAAGTCCAGTCCATCTTTGATCTTTGGTATCCACTTTTTTTTTAACTGAACAGAGCTTTTATTAATTTTCAAGATAACAATGAGAGTTATTGGGCAAATGAGTAAATTTAAAGGTTAAAAATGGAAGGGTTAAGCTATCACTCTTTGCAGATGATATGATGATATACTTGGAGAATCCCAAAGAATCAAGTAAAAAATTTCTTGAGACAAAAAATAAACCCACATAAATCCTCAGCATTCCTATATATTTCCAACGAAGTGCAACAGCAAGAGATAGTAAGAGAAGCCCCATTTAGTTACTGTAGACATTATAAAATATTTGGGAATCTACCTGCCAAAACAGACCCAGTACCTTTATGAACACAACTACAAAACACTTTTCACACAAATAAAATCAGATCTAACTAATTGGAAAAACATCAAATGCTCATGGCTGGATCGAGCTAATATAATAAAAATGACAGTTT
>JAQQSU010001875.1:0-14850 GCA_028627135.1 Pseudochirops cupreus
GTTCCTTTACCACAAATGCAGTCAGTGGTTGGAAAGTATCTTTTCCCCAATGAGGTCAAATTTTGAGTTTTAGAAAAGGTAACACTGGCTCTCCTGTCTCAACCTTTAGGTGCCATAAGACAAAGCAAAAAGATGACTTTACCAGTTCAACTTCTTTTCTTCTTCAACTTTCCTTTAGTAAAAGGAAAGTTCCATGTCCAATGAAGTTACAAAGAGTACCTGACTGAGGCCTGGTCACAATTAATAATACATGCCATAAACCAAAAAAAGTACTATACAACAGAAAACACAGAGCTACAAATAGAATTATTTTTTACCAGCATCATATTTTTTCCTACCAAAAAGGTAGGTAAAATTTTATCATTAGCTCACCTGATTTTTGTTTGGATTTTCCATAAACACACACTGCTTCATTATATAGGAGACAACTGCATTCCCTCCTAATGCTGCAACATGAGCTCTCACCATTGCAAATACTTCAGCAATAAAAGCATGAAGAAAACCACTGACTCCTCCTTCCTAAGGGAGAAAAAAAAGACATGTATATCATACATGTGAAAGTAGATATGACATGTGCTAGATGCATTACAAAATGTAATTATCATAATTCCATGATAACTAAGTTTTCATTCATATTTTGAAATTCAAACACTTCAGCAACTTTTGGGCAAATCAGTAAATATCTTTGGGCCTGCATCCTAATTTGTAAAATGAGGTTGGAGCAGGCAATCTTTAAGTGAGCTCGCAACTTTCAAATCTTACTATTAATTAGGGTATTGGTGCTAATGATACCCCTAATAAAAGAAAGATTGGAAGTCTCTCTTTTCAAAATTGGTTTGGTTTCCAAGAAAGGGCTTTTAAGTTAAAATAGGGAAGAAACGAGGAAGACGCCAAACAAGCTTAACGGGAGATGAAGCACTTTAGTCAAGACTAGTCAAGACTGGAACCCCCAAATAAGGTAAAACTCTCCATTTCTAATAATAATGCAACAAAAATAAACATTAAGTATTCCTGCTGTACGTAAGACATGAGCAGAAAGATACAAACAAAAGAGTCCCTGTCTTCAAAGAGCTCACATTTTACTGGAAAGCTATGGTGCATACAGAAAGAAAGAGAATTCAAAGAAAACTGAGGAGGGAGAGGACAAGCAACTGAAGGAATTCAAGAAAGCTTTATTGAAGAGGTGGTACCTCAGCAGAATGAGGAAGGCAAAGAGACTGAGACAGAGATGAGGAGAAAAGGCATTCCAGGAATAGGGACAGTGTGTTTGACAACATGGAGGCAGGACATGGAGTCACGTTCTGTCTGGGACATCTGTCAAATCTATTCTTCGGCATTTCTTGCATATCTTCCTTTCTTTCCATCCACAATGCCCAATAACCTCTTTACCTTTTGCTCAAACTATGGCTACAATCTCTTTAATTTCCCTCTTCCTAATAGTTTCTAATGTCTAATTTCTAATCCATACTTCACATAGAGACCAAACAATCCTCCCAAAGCACAGGTTCAACCACGGCACTCCCAATGTAAAAAATCTTGACAGGTTAAACTCAACCTTCCTCAGGCTGAGATTTGAAGCCCTTCACGATCTAGTTCTAGCTTCCCTTCTGTCACTTCTTTCATCTTACTCCCCCATCATGCACTCCTAGTTGTAGGCAAAGTGACCTATTTGTTCCCTGAACTAATATTCAGTCTCTCACTTTTACATACCTGCAATGCAGTGTCTCCTTACTCCTGCTTCTCAGAGACAAGGGATTATAGATTTTGAGCTCAAAGATTCCACAGAAGTTATCTAGTTCAGTCCTGTCATTTTACAGATCAAGACACTGAGGCCCAGTGAAGTCACAGAGCTGGGATTTTATCCTAAGATTCTTAGTTCAGCAATCTTTCAACTGTACTACCCTGTCTCTAAGACTGTAAGAAGCTTGTTTAATAACACCTAACAGTCCTACATACAAAGTAGATTTTTCATAAATATTTAGGGAACTTATTACTACAAAGTTTACCCCTATAGAGCAAAACCACAACCAACTGAGCCAATCATACTTTCATGGTACATTTCCTTTATTTTCTTCAAGGCTTGGCTCAAGCGGCCCCTCCTACTGGAAGCTTTCATTGGTCCCCTACCTGTTAGTGCTCTTCCCCTCAAATTCCCTTTTGTTTACTTATCTCTTTCTGTCATATGTCCCAGAAGTATATAATTTCCTACTTTTCTTTCTTGTCCTTGTCTCTCTAGTGTTTGGAACGCACTAAATAAATGCTTATTAAATATGGAGTTCCCAAAGGGCCAAGTAATATGAAAAAAAAAAAGAGAGGTCAGAGCCAAACTTCAGAGAGCCTTAAATGCTAGAGTTTGTATTCTAAACTATCTTTTGGAGGCTACTAGGAGCCACAGTGGATAGAGTGCTAATCTTAAGAGTCAGGAAGACCAAGTTCAAATCCTGCCTCAAGACACCAGCTATATGACTGTGGGCAAGTCATTTAACCTCCCTGTATCAGTTACCTCAACTACAAAAGGTGGATAATAACAGCACCCACCTACCAAAGTTGTTCTGAGGAAGGGTACAATCCAGTGCATGGCACATGGCAGATGCTTAATAACTGCTTGCTTCCTTCCTTCCCAACAGAATATATAAACTCCTTACTTTGGAATTCCTAACACCTAAAAGCACCTTGCAAGTAGTAGATGTTTAATAAATGCTTGGTTGAACGTAATTTAATAGATGACACTTCTGTCCGATTCTCCAGTGTGAGCATGCTGCAGTCTATTCATATTCACCATATGTCTCTTCATTATCCTTTGCTGGATGTACAACTTCGTCTTCAGCGAATGTAGCAATGACTCATAGACATGTATAATCACTAAATGAATGTCAGTATTTCTCAAAAGCAATCTAGCCCAACGTTGCCTATTTGATTATGGGAAGAGTTCATTGTTTTTCTGTATTGTCTACTCATGATATAAAGGTTGCCCCAAAAGTTTTGGTGCAGTTTTATACTTCAATAGCTTAAAACTACACTAAGACTTTTGGAACCCCTTTTTATACCAAATATGTAGCTCTATGGGAGGTCCCTCCAAATAAATATCACTGTACAACAGGCAATCTTCATCCATTTGCTTTTTTGATATGTGGAGAATAAGAATGACTATGGACTTGATTAGCAAGCTGAGCCACCTTCTGAGGCTTGGTGTAATCAGTATAGCCTGACCTATCAGAAACACTTGGAGACTTTCACCAAAAGCAATCTGACATGTCGGTAGTTACATGCACCTCCTTGTTATAAACTTGGGTCTAGTTTAACTGTTCCTTTCATTTTTTTCTTTCTTACCTTTACTACTTTCTCACACAATAGGAATTGTGATGTTAAGGCCCAAATATGGCACTAGTGTCATAGATAGAGAAGAGTTCATCAAAGAAATCCTTATAGATCCTGTCCACTTTTCATCCATTTTTCCCTTCCAATTCCATTTTTATTACATTAGGGATGTAATGCCTTTAAAGTGTCCATTCAACAAACTTTCTATAAACCTGTTTTTCCTTCCAATGTTCCTAATGGTTTGATGAGATACTAGTGATAACCCTCATCATCCTTCTCCATAATACTTTAGAAATGAGTTTTTATTCTAAGCCAGGATCATCTATGGCTTCGATTTCTCTCAGCCTTGCAAACAGCTCAAGTATTTGAGAGTTAAGATAACTGTGAACCTCTTTTGGTTCCATTATCATTCTGATGTGCATCAACTGAATTTCTGTTGGAAACGGTGCTAGAACACTGACTTCTGCTCTTTTTAGGGCATCAAGTGATTGCTTAAAGAGTTCCGAGTTCAGTTGCTACAATTCTTTAAATTTGATACTGATTTTGATCAAACATAACTTGATTACTTACTAGTTGATCAGCTAACTGTACACAGACCACTGATTTAGAAGTTACTTCCAAGTTACTAATCAGTCACTTCTTGTTGAGGCATAAAGAATTTTATATTGCTATTTGTTGCTCACCATGTTCAGTTTCCTACCAATCTTAATACTGTATAGTCTGAAAGCTTCTGTATTGTCTGAAAACATCTGGCCCATTTTGTTTCTTAAACATAAAGCCTATTTTCATATTTGTATTCTGTCATGCTTCCTTCATGTCATCTTTAAAGTAGCAGAGTGGAAAGAGTACTGGTTCTGGCCTCAAAAGATGTGTTTTGGAATCCCATCTCTGATGCTATCTGTGAGAAGAAACATCATAAGTAACTTTAATTTCTTCATCTATAAACAAGGCACCGGACTGGATGGCCTGTGAGGTCCCTACAATTCTAGGTTTATGACATTATATGACTTAATGGAACAAGTTTATTAAGTCCTTTGTATCATCTCTCTACCTTCACATCCTATGCAACAGAGTTGAAATTATCTTCATTAGTCTTTTCTTCAAATATTCATCATGGCCAAGGCAACCTAAGATGGACCTAGTGTTCCATGAAAAAATGGTCCGTATCTTTTAGCTTCAGAGACAATAAAACTTAATTCTTCCTCCTCTTTAATTTACCTCTTCAAGGAAAACTTGTGTGCCATTCTGCTATTTGGCTAAAAAAATTTTGTATCCTGATTTCATTTAATTAAGAGAATGGCAAAATTGACATTATCCAGTTCTTCAAGTTGCATGTTCACTCACTGGATACTGGACAATAATGACAGTTCTCAGCAGCCTCTTCCTTCTTTTGTATCACTCTGCCACTGTCAATGCTGAAGTGACTTTCATGGGATATCATATGCAATCAGTTGTCAAGCCTTATTGATCCTACTTCCACAATCCTGCATCCATCCTTTTATCTCTCCTCACCCAGCCACTACTCTAGTTCAGGCCTTCCCTTCCTTATACCTTGACTATCCTCTTTGGATTCCCTAGTTCAAGTCTGATCATATCCCTCCCTTGCTCAATAAAGTAGTACACTCTGATAAAATACAAAATTCTTTGTTCAGCATTTGAAGTCTTTCACAACCTGATATAAACCTATCATTCTGACCTTATTATCAATTATTTCCCTTCACATACTCTTTGGCATAGCCAAATTGGCCTTCTTGCTGTTCTTAATATGCAGAATTCCACTTCTTTATCCATGCCTTTACAGAGGAAATACCACAAGCTTGAAATATACTCCCCTTCCTCATATAATACATTTATTGGGAGGTGAGGGGAGTTTTTCAATCATCAAAACAAAGAGCATTTCCATACACACAGCAGAACACAAACAGTAGAATCTATGAATCTCTATTTCATACCACTTAGTTTTTTTAAGGATACAACAAATTTTACTTGTTACTTTCAAAATCGTCCTGTTTTTGTTTGCTTCCAAATGTCCATCTATTCTGTATATTAAATAAAAATAATTGTCCTCTTTGGGGGACTCAGGGAGGAAAGCGAATCAAGACTAATCTCCTCATTAATTCTCCCTCCCAATTAAAAACTGAAAGAGAAAAGAAAAAAAAACTTGTAGCAAATAAATAAAGTTGTACAAAATGCATCCACATGGTGGCCATGTCCACAAATGTATGGCTCTGCACCTTGTGTCCTTCACCTCTCTGTCAGGAGGTAGGTAATATTCTTAATCATAGATCCTATGGAGACATGGCTGGCCATTGCACTGATCAGAGTTCTTAAATCTTTCAAAGTAGTTTTTCTTTACAATTTCATTATCTTTTTAAAATTTTTTCTCCCAGCTCTACTTGTTTCACTCTATTAGTTCACACCACTAAAGATTCTTTGATATCATCTTTTGTCATTCCTTACAGCACAATAACATTTTATTACATTCAAATACTACAATTTGTTCAACCACTCACCAATTGTCTAAGAGGAACCCTAAGTCACCTCCTTGGATCCTAGTTCTTTTTTCCTCCCTTTTTGATTCTCCCCCAACCCCCTTAAGAATGAGGAAGTCTATTTTGCTTGCGACTGTCCTCTCCCTTGTATTACTCACTTATTACTCCCTTTCTTACCTCAATTTGTTTCCTTGTTGAATATGATGAGGTTATAAATGAAATTGTGTGTATACATGTTCATCCTTTGTTTAAAATAAGATCAAGGTTCATCAGGTGTCCACTCCCCTTACCATTTTCTATGAGAAACCACAGAGTTCTTTCCAATTGTTCAAATAGTTTAGATTTCTCTTGACCCGTGTTTGTATTTCAACATTCCTATTCAGCTCTGGTCTCTCTATCAGAAACACTTAAAAATACTTTATTCCATTAAAGATTCATTTTTTTCTTCTGTAGGATTATACTCAGCTACAAAGGGTAAATTATTCTTTGTTATAAGACCTTTTGCCTTTTTGAATACTACAATACTGTATTTTAAAATCTCATTTGTGATCTAGACTGTAATTCCTTAATATTTAAAGTGCTCCCTTCCAGATGCTTGTAGTCTTTCTTTGTCTTGGAAACTATAGATTTTGGCTAACATTTTTAGGATTTTTCCTTTCAGTGTTTCTTTCAGAAGGAATTAGCTAATTCTTTCCAACATTATGGTGTCCTCTGGTTCTAAAATAGCTGGAAAGTATGGTGTCCAGGTTTTTTTTTAAAAAATCTTGGGAATCCAATGATCCTTAAATTATTTCCCCTTGACCTGTTTTCTAGGTCAGCTGATTAACAGATATCTTACATGTTCTTTTTTTCTTCACTCTTTTGTTGTTGGTTGAACAGTCATTTCAGTTGTGTCCAACTCTTTGCGACCTCTTTTGAGAATTTCTTGGTAAAGATACTGGAAAGGTTTACCATTTCCTTCTCTAGCTCATTTTACAGATGAGAAAACTGAGGCAAACAGGGTTAAGTGATTTGCCCAAGGTCACACAGCTAGTATGTGTCTGAGGCTGGTTTTGAACTCAGGTCTTCCTGACTCCAGGCCTCGTATTCTATTCTCTGTGCCACCTAGCTGCCCCCAAATCTTATGATTTTGTTCAATATTTTTAGCTGTCTCCTGAGTTACTGATTTTTGTTTGGTCTAATTTAGCTTTCAAAGAGTTCATTTCTTGGGCAATGTTTTCCACTTTCTCTTCTAAGTTTCTTAGTCACCATACAATTCTTTCCTTCAGAGCTTTTATTTCCATTTTTATTTCTTCTGTACATTTGTGGGAAATCAAATTTTTCTTCTGAGTCTCTGTTTGCAGTTGTTTTGGAGTTACTCTCTTTTTTAAGGGATTTTTACATACAACAATTTATGATATTGCAAAATATTGGGCTTTTTCTTTGATTTACTCATCTCTTTGGTTCCTGAATTGGGACTTTGTGCCAAGATCAGGTTCCATCTTCTGCTGCGTTTTTGAGTAGAATATTTGGCCCTGCTTGGTTTTGTCCTGGGTGTCCTTGGTTCCTTAAAGTGACCTGCACCTCCTGGGAACAGGCCCCGTTGGATCACTGAAGTTCAGAGTAGAGGATCTTCAAATCTTTCTCTTGCATCTCAGGTCAGTTCTAAAGCCATCAGAGCCTCTGGGAATGGGCTATCTCAGCCTGAGGTTTACAGTCTGAGACATGTTGTACCACGATGGTCTTTGTGCTGCTGCTTGCTGCTATTAATTATGACTTCCAAGATCTTTACAAGCTTTACTACTGTTGCTTCCTCAAGACACAGAGACTTGCAGGTTACATCTGTCCTGTCTCTAATCATACCAGTGATTACTTTGATGAAGGAGACACTTTTCCTACTTCAGCTCCTGGCTAAAGTTCTGGAGTGGAAGAAGTCATTTATTGTAATTTCTCACTGCATTTTTTATTGCTTATTCAGTCTAGGACAAATTTCTGGGGTTTTGTGGAACTAGCATATAGGAGCTAGGTGATCTGCCTCTCATTCAGGCAGCTATATTGGCAAGAAATGAATAATTAACATTATAATATAATATTATATAATATAACATAACATAACATGAGATCATATCATATCATATCATATAAATATACTACACTACACTACACTACAATACAATATAATATATTACAAGGAAGTCAAGATTCACAACGGGGCCTCTACATCTTCTGGTTGATGAAAACTATGATAATACCTGGGGATCTTGGAACTCAGGAATTGTACATGTGACAAAAAGAGCACATTGTTTCCCTATGTATTCTTAGCTTCACTGCCATCTGATTTTCTACCTGCTGATGGCACTTTCCTTGGCTCAACCTGGTAATGGAATGACCATTGGCTTGATCAATATATCTGATAAAATCAGACTACTTAAGAGGGTTAAAATGATAGTAAGAAATAATAAGGTTTCTCTTGCCATCAATATCCCTAATTTTAAGTCACCATTTTTAGAGACGCTGGATGGCACAGTTGATGGACCACTAGACTTGGTGTCAGGAAGAGCTGAGTTCAAATACGGCCTTTGACATTTACTAGCTATTTGACTATTATGAATTACCCTGTCTGTCTCCGTTAAATCATCTGTAAAATGTGGGTAATAGCACCTACTTTACAGAGTTGTTGTGAAGATAAAATGAGATATTACTTGTAAAGCACTTTGCTAAAAGCGATATGTAAAGACTAAATAAAAACAAAACTGAATTTATACAATGCCAAGCTGAAACTAGCTAAAAATGTAAAAATTCAATCAGTTTAAAATTTTTTAAATTACTATTTGATTAATTTTTTTCATAGAATTGACTAGATGCCTGATCAAATTAGCTTGTCAATTCTGTGCTATTGTTTTATATAATCTGAATCTGAATAATTTTCAGACTGCAATATATATTGTTTTAGAAGCAGTCAGTAAAGTTTCCGTGAAGTCAAGAGATTCACAGGTGTCAAAGAAATACCCCTGAAATTAATGAGTCACTTAGAATTCCTTCCTCTCTGTTTTCAACTACACATTTTTTTTCCTCAGGAAGAAAAGACAATGGAATAATAGAATTTTTACTTCACAAAAAATTACTTTATAAAAAAAGCTGAATTTTGTCCTTTTTTTAAATTAATGGGTTGACTGAAAACAGTTCCAATTCAATTATACAATGTAAATTTTCCTTCTAATATACCTGCTTTTAGGTTGAAAAAGTTCTCACAACTAAATAATTTGCACCATGATTAGAGGAAGTACTTTTTTCTTCACTTAAATAAAATCCAAATGAACTCATATTTTCTCAATGACAGGATGAAAAACTTGGTGTCAATTTAAAATTGATCCTCTATACAAAAGTGTAAGTTTTAGTTCAAGAGAACTACCATGAACCCAATTTAATGATCTTAAAAAATGATAGCTACATTTTGTTTCCTGCAGTGGAAGTAAGGGTATGACATTGGAACATCTACAATGCTTAGCTTAGCATTGACAACCTTAATAATTTCTTCTCAAGAGGACACAAAGTTTTGGAAGTGAAGAAAGCAAAATCTAGAAAATGTATAATGATATTACAGATATGCCTTCAATTAAATAAATGATAGATTAAGATCTAGATAGTCACTAAAGTCAAACTGGGGATTATTAACTATTATCTGGTATATCTTTTCCTCCCTTTCATAGCCAAACTGAAGGAAAAAGATGTCTATATACTCAACTACCTCCATTTCATCTCCTGTCACACACTTCTCAACCTTTATAATCTGGCTTCCATCCTTACCTTTCCATCTCTATCAACTTTTTATCAGTTACCAAATCTTACTGTTTCTATCACCAAACTATACTATACAAGCCTTTCTCACTACCTATAGAAGCCACCACCTTAGTTCAAGTCATGATTTTGTCTCATCTGAACAATGGCAAAAGCCTCCTAACAGCCTCTCCTTAACTCAAAACATTCCTCACTCCAATCTAACTTCTACATAGCTGCCAAAATGATCTTACTTGACCATAGGTTTTAACATATTATTGCTCAACTCAATATTGTCTATTTCCTCTAAGATAAGACATAAACTCTACTGTGTGGCTTTTAAAATTCTTCACAACCTGAACTTAATGTACCTTTTCAATCTTATACATTATTTCTCTTTAGGAGCTAAGCAAACTGTCCTCTCTGTTCATCAAACATATTATTTCATCTCCTGTTTCCATGATGTTGCACTGGATGCCTCCTAGGTCTAGAATGCACTTTCTCCTCACCTTTGTCTCTTAGAATCTCTTATTTCCTCAAAGATTGTGCTCAAGTATCATCTTCTACAGGAAATCTTTGCATATTCCCTTAGCAATTAGTTCCCTCTCTCCCAAAATATTTATTTTTTTATACATTCTGTATATATGTATATATGCAAATTTTGTCTCTTTCAATAGAATGTAAGCTTGAGGATACGGACTATTTCATTTATATCTTTGTTATCTTCAGTGTTTAGCACAATGCTTAGCACATAATAGATGCCTATTGAGTGATACAAAAGGAATCATTTTAGATAGAAAATTGCACTATTACATATAAAAAATGATCAAATTTACATTAAACATCTCAGAAACTACCTATTACTTACAAGTAAGGCATGCCATCATAGGATAACACCAAAACTTTTCATTAAACTTGGATGAATTTATGTAATTATCCTAAGTGATTAAGTCTAGGAATGTTTAACAACAAATTTAAAGCATATACAAAACTAAATAAATTAGAATTCTGCAATAATAGTAGCTATTACAAAGAGGATATATCTACTGAGCAGCTATGCACAAAAATCTAAATAACAGAATTTATAATGGAAGTGCCAAAAATGTCACAGTAATATACTACTTCACTTATAACATACAAATTTACATGGACAGTAACACAGTAAGTCTGTAGCGTAGTCAACCCCTTTTTGGAAAAAATTTGTAATTTTTAAAATAGTTTGCTTAGTATAAATTAGTAAAATAAAAACAATAATGTGTATGGAGCTCACCTCACGTAAAGAAGTAGTTTCCCGTATAAAAAACATATTAATTATACCAAGATATTTTGTTATTTTTGCCCCAGGAATGAAAGAAAGGGGTGTCATCTTAACCACACCAACTGTGGAATTTGCACACGCAGGAGCAGAACGTTGCCGGAAATGTCCTTCAGTCAATGGGCTTGCTTTCTCAACCGACACAGCTAAAATTCAGGAAAGAAAAGAAAAATCTTCAGATCAAATGATAATTCTTAGATCAATCTTCTGCATGGTTTCCAAGTAGTTGTGTAACAACATTCAGCTGTCTGTGAAGCTAAGCCATGTCATGAAAGAAAAGACATTATCATGCACTACATGCAACTGAAAATAAAGAGAGAGAAAATACAAGAGGAAAGTTGCAATGAAATTCTTTGGGAAGGCAAATGACATTCCTGCAAAAGAAAATAGTGATGCAATGTAGCTACACACACAATGATCAGTTACAAAGTGAAGAAAAAGAAAAAGTGGCAGAGCTTTAACAATTATCTGCTGTAGAAACAAATTATTATAAGAAGAGTGTGAAAGTTGTTACATTTACCAGTACAGATTTTTTCCCATTTTATCAGAAGTCTTCATCAGTGTCTGTAGATACTATTAATTGTAATGTTTTGTCTTTATTTTTAATCAGACCTGTGACTAATGAACTCATAATTTAACATCATAAATGATATTGCCTGTCCTAAAAGTTATTTTAACTGATTTTTCACAAAAACATATCTAACTACATCAATATATGTTTCGGGTATTAAAGGACATATATGTAATAAACCTGATTTTACCAGTAAGGGAAGAGTTAGCTGATTGCTTTTCTGGAAGTCTTCTCATATCATGGTGGGTGTCATTTACTAAACGGCACATTAAAGTCCTACAGAGTAAAAAGCCTTTTCAAAAATAGAGCAATTTATTTTCTTTTCTCTATTGTATGTACCTATTTACATACTTTTGTTAGCACTTTCATAAAGTCAAAAACTTTTTAAAAAAACCAATGTATCTTACATTTTAAATTATTAAGCCCTAAAAATCTAACTATAATATTTGTTAAAATGGCCATTAGTGTCTGCAGCTTTCACACTCTGATATACACATTTGATTGGCAATGTTATTACTGGGTAGTAAAGTCCAGCCTTCACCACTAGGAAATCAGAGATATGCTTCTCAGAATATCATCATAATGTGGTAGAAACATCCGCCTACTTGTCTTAATTGATCCACGTCTTATGGTCTGAGCTTTCAGTTTAATGAGCTCTATCCAGCTGTTGCATCTGTCTGCAAAGGAACTGTAATCAACTGATGTCGCTGAAAACACAGACAGAAAACAAAAGAAAAAAAAACAAAGAAAAATATGGATGACGTGTCTTGTTCGTCACAATAGTCCTTCTGATGAAGCAATTAATTGTATCTAAGAAAAAAGAATGAACCTTTTCCAAATCAGTTAAGATAGGTGTTGTTTTTTTTTTAAGTTGAGCTTTCAGACACTAGTTTTTCCAAAACCAAGATTTTAATTAGTTGGTTGAGTTTTTATTACGATGTAACAAATGTGTGTGATATTTTAGAGAAATCAGAGCTAGAGAAACATAGATTTAAAACTACATAAGTAATATTCTTTCATCAACTAACTTCTTCCCATACTTCCTATTTTTATAATATTTTTAGTTATTTTAGTCCTAAGTTACTTTTAGGAATTTTTTCAGAGAGCTGCAGAAAAATTACCATTCCAAGATATTGCCAACAATTATTTTCTCTAATCTGAATCTAAAATCAAAATTAACTTCACCAGAATCAGAAGTAGAGGAAAAAATATGGGACAAGAAGAAAAATATTTTCCAAAAGACAGACTACTAGTATTATAAAAGTCAAGGTTTATTCTAGCTAAAACTCTACTTCTATTTCTGGTTTTGCTACCTAACATTCTCTGACAATATCCAAACAAGAAAATTTCTCTCTCTACATTTAAAAATCCAAAGGAATTCCTCTTACCATTTCAAGACAAAAACAAATATTAAGCAGCCAAAAGTCAAGATTTTACTTGTTTGAAAATGGACTGTCCATTTCAATGTTCAGTGTGTTTTTCAAACAACTGTAATCATATTCACCATTAACCTAGGACTTCACATCTTTGGTGACTATTGGCTTAATTAGACAAACTCACCTCTCTGTGCAGCTGGTATACCTGAGTTAGAACTTGCACTCTCCAGGTGTTCTGATAAGACAATATGAACAATATTAGCTCAGATGCTTAATATAAAATAGCATCTTTTTTCTGTTCATTATATAATGACTCTATGAAACAGAAGATTAGGAGATAAAAATGGGTATTTTTTTTTACCAAGGAAAATTGTAAGTAGTGTCTCCACAGAAAAAGAGACTACCTTATTATTTATATCTTATACTCCAATTGTGAATAAACTAGAGTCCTTTCTAATAAGGTCAAGGGTAAAGCAAAGGTATCCACTGTCAACACTACTATTTAACGCAATGCTGGAAATGCTAGCAAAAATTTCAGTACAAAACCAAACCAAATAAATATTTCACATGTAAATTTGAGAGAGAGCATGACAAAGTGGTTACAGACATGACCTTGAAGTCAGATTTAAATCAGTGTGCCAAACAGCTGTCTAAGACTAAAATTTGTAGAGCCAGGGTAATAGGCACTGGTAGAAGTAGCTCCTCACTAGTAATTTCCTAGGCCAATGAAATCTTAAGGCCTATTAAAAAAGAATTGTAATGGGTTCTTTAGAGAAACACAAAACAAGTAATACTCAGGAAATATATCTACTTATAATGACACAGTCTAGTTTTACAAAAATTATAGTAATAACAAATATAATAAGTCAACAAATGGAAATAGGATTAAAAGACAAAATTCAGGGGGAAAAAAACAGAGAAGGGGGTTACTGTCCAAGAAGACAAACTGAAATAGCAACAAGTAAAAAAAAAAAGGGGGGGAGGTAAAGAGGTATAGTTAAAAAAATAGAAAACATATCTACTAAAGTCTAAAAAACGAAAACTTAACTCATTTTGCAAAGTAAGTTCACAGCACTTATTTGAAAGGTACTCTGAAGGGAAAGAGGAAGAATTTTTTTTTATAATGGTATGCAGTATGTGAACTTAATCAGCAATTCCCAAATGGTTAATGTCAATCAACTAAGCATGATCCTGAAGTCCAACCTAGTCAAAAGTGAGGTAGCAGCTCCCATTATGCCCCTTTTCCTGACACCTGAGGGTATTTTCAGTAAGGAGGAATATGTGTGAATGTGTGTGTTTTGTGTTTGTCTAGAAAATGACTAAACTACTATTCATTGTACCTAATCTGGTCTACCCTGATCTAACGTAGAATTTTATCATCAGTACCCCTTCCTAATAATAATACCAAGGGAAATAATATGTACTGTTTCCACAGAAAAATGAACTAGCTTACGTAAAGGTAATGGGAATTTGAAGTTCTTCCCTGCCCCTTGAGAAACCTAAGGAAATTTGAAGACTTTCTCTGCTTTGAAAATATACTCTGGAGACTGGAAGCCAAGATGGCGGCGTAGCAGCAGCAACATATCACAGCTCTCACATAGCCACCCCAAAATACCCATAAAACAGGACTCTAAACCAATCCTAGAACTCCAAAACGCACACAAAGATACCTTCCACTAAAGTCAGCTCGGCTACGAGGAACCATATCAGCACTGCGAACCGAAACCAGCCTGGCCTGAAGCTGCTGCTGAGCCCCAGGGGCGGCTGGACGGGAGGAGCGGAGGAGCCTCTCTGGTGAGCGGATTAGCGGCAGCTGCGAGCAGCATTCAGCACTATGTCAGTGGGAATTGCAAAATCAGAGGAGAAAAGCGTCCGGCCGAAAGGCCTCCAGAGTGGAAAAGCGAAAGGCAGAGGTTTTGCACCTGCCTCCGTGTTGCAGCTTCCCGCCTGCTGCCTGCAGACAGCAGGGGGACTAAGTGATTGTTCTGAGGCCAGTGCTCTCGCATTGAGCGGCCTGGATCC
>JAQQSU010018750.1:0-10413 GCA_028627135.1 Pseudochirops cupreus
GATTTTCTGTTAATGTTTTGCTCTGATTTGTTATTGAATAGAGTGCTCACTATACTGTGTAATCAGAATCTTGAAAAGCTGTTCACAGCAGCATTCATCTGGAAAGCTGCTCATGTGTGGCTTTACAGGAACTCAATACAAATCATCAGTATAGTTCCAGGACCTGTGAAACCCTCTTCCAGGACTTCTGTAAACAGACAAGAAAATCCTCTTTCAGAGCTTCCAGTAACATCCCAGGGCTTCTGAACAAAGTATTATGAACTCAACAGAATAGACAAAAAGAGTGCCTAGCCTCCACAACCATTCCCCTTCTCAGTTCTGTACTGTCCCAGCTGTGCTGCTCCTCATATATGGTCATTCTCCTTTCTGTTCTACCTATTCCTGTTGCATCACCAAGTTCCTCCCACCTTCAAATCACAAGGGGCTCAAACAAGGTGCTAAAAACTTAACAATACTGAGTCAAGGTGCTAAGCACTTCTTTGCTTGCCAGTACAGTACATTAGGAAAAGCTGTGCCTTGTGCAAAGGATGTGCCCCCTCCCCTCCACAACCTAACCTGTTGTACTCCTCCTTGTTCTGGATGCAGCATAGATGCCACTTTCTTCATGAAGCCTTTTCTGATCTCCCCAAAAGAAAGTGATTTTCCCCCTTCATTATATTTTTTCCTGCATATTTTAGTTCAAGAATTATTTTTGTTCTTTTATTTTTCCTTCATAATATTTTGCAAGATATTGTCTCTACCTCTACTTTGATATAATTATAACAATAATAACAACAAGAAATTTCTGTAGCATTTTAAATCTTGCAAGCACTTAAGATGTATTATCTCATTTGATCTTCACAACCTTGTGAGGTAGATGCTAGATGATATTGCTATTCTTATTTTAGAAATGAAGTAATTGAGGCTAAGAGATGTTAAGTGACTTGTCAAGTGACTAAGAGTCACACAGGAAGTGTTTGATGCAGGATTCAAATTCAGGTGTTCCTGAGAAGTCAAGGTTATATTCACAGTACTAATTTTCTAGCTTGTATAATGGCTTTTTGTGTACTTTTTCTGATTTCCTGATGCTAAATTATGTTTTATAAGATCAGAAAGTTTCTTTTCCATCTTTTTTATTCTCAGTGTATTATATATACATAGTAGGCACATGATAAATATTTTTTTCATTTTTTTCAGAATTTATATAGTTTTTTAAACATTCATTTCCACAAGATTTTGAGTTCCAAATTTTCTCTCCATCTCTCCTCTACCCCTCACCTCAAGATAGCAAGCATACTGAGTATTCCTTCCCCCAATCTTCCCTCATATATATTCCCCACTATCCTTCCCCTTCCCTCCATCCCCCTTACTTTCTTGTAAGGGCAAGATGAATTTCTATACCCCATTGCCTGCATATCTTATTTACCGGTTGCATGTAACAAGAATTTTTTTTTAACATTTGTTTATAGAACTTCGAGTTCCAGATTCTCTCCCTTCTTCCCTCCTCACACACCCCCATGGGAAGACAAGCAGTTGAATATAGGTTATACATGTGTAGTTATGCAAAACATTTACATAGTAGTCATGTCATGAAAGGCTAACTATATTTCCCTCCATCCTATCCCACCCCCCCATTTATTCCATTTTCTCCTTTGACCCTGTTCCTTTTCAAAAGTGTTTGCTTCTGACTTCCCCCTCCCCCAGTATGCCCTCCCTTCTATCATCCCCCACTCTTGTGCCCTTCTCTCCTACTTTCCTGTAGGGTAAGATATCCAATTGAGTGTGTATGTTATTCCCTTCTTAAGTCAAATCCAATGAGAGTAAGGTTGACTCATTCCCTATCAGCTCCTTGCTCTTCTCTTCCATTGTAACAACTTTCTCTTGCCTCTTTTGTGTGAGATAATTTCCCCTATTCTGTCTCTCCCATTTGCCTTCTCCTGATATATTCCTTTTTTACCTCTTAATTTTATTTTTTCGATATCACCCCTTCACATTGAACTCACCCTGTGCCCTCTGTCTATGTATATATGTACACAGATATATACATCACATATATACACAGATACACCCACCTCTACATACACTCACCTATACACATGTGTGTATATATGTGTGTGTGTATGTATGTGTGTGTGTGTGTGTGTGTGTTCCCTTCAACTATCCTCATACTGAGAAAAGTCTCATGAGTTACAAATATTATCTTTCCATATAGCAATGTGAACAGTTAAACTTTAATAAATTCCCTATGATTCCTCTTTCCTGTTTACCTTTTCATGCTTCTATTGATTCTTGTATTTGAAAGTCAAATTTTCTGTTCAGCTCTGGTTTTTCTCATCAAGAATTCCTGAAAGTTCTCTATTTCATTGAATATCCATATTTTCCCCTGAAGTATTATACTCAGTTTTCCTGGGTAGGTAATTCTTGGTTTTCATCCTAGCTCCTTTGACCTCCAGAATTTTCTAAGCCCTTCAATCCCTTATTGTAGAAGCTGCTACATCTTGTGTTATCCTGATTGTGTTTCCACCATACTCAAATTGTTTCTTCCTGACTGCTTGTAATATTTTCTCCTTGAAATGGGAACTCTGGAATTTGGCTATGATATTCCTAGGATTTTTCTTTTTGGAATCCTTTTTTTATGAGGTGATTGGTGAATTCTTTCCATTTCTATTTTACCCTGTGGTTCTAGAATATCAGGGCAGTTTTCCTTGATGTTTTCTTGAAAGGTGATGTCTAGGTTCTTTTTTTGATCACGTCTTTCAGGTAGTTCAATAATTTTAAATAATCTCTCCTGGATCTATTGTCCATATCAGTGGTTTTTCCAATGACGTATTTCACATTACCATCCATTTTTTCCATTCTTTTGCATCTATTTTATAATATCGTGATTTCTCATAAAATCATTAGCTTCCATTTGCTCCAATCTAATTTTGAAGGAATTATTTTCTTCAGTGAGCTTTTGAAGTTCCTTTTCCATCTGGTCAATTCAGCTTTTTAAGGCATTCTTCTCCTCATTGGTTTTTTGGGCCTCTTTTGCCATTTGAATTAGTCTATTATTAAGGTGTTATTTTCTTCAGTATTTTTTTGGGTCTCCTTTATTAAACTATTGACTCATATTTTTCATGATTTTCTTGCAGCACTCTCATTTCTCTTCCCAATTTTTCTTCTTATTTGATTTTCAAAATCCTTCTTGAGCTCTACCATGGCCTGTGACCAATTGATATTTTTTTTGAAGGCTTTTGTCGTAGGAGTTTTGACTTTGTTGTCTTCTTCTGGTTCTATGTTTTGATCCTCTTTGTCACCAAAAAAAAAGATTTTATAGTCTGATTTCTTTTCCTGTTTACTCATCTTGCCAGTGAAATATTTGACTTTTGAGCTCTTTGCCATGGTAGAACTCTGCTTCCAGAGTGGAGAGTGCTGTGTCCCAATTTTCTGGGGTTTTGCACAGCTATTGTCAGAGCTTCTTCTAGGCACCTGCCTCAGAACTGTGAAGAGGACTGCCTCTCCACAGCCTCAACAAGTTCTGCCACACCAACACTCCTCACCACAAGACCACCATCCAGGACTGCGACCCATATCCAATCAGGGTAAGGCAAAAGAATCCTGCCTCAATGACAGCACATAAATTCCTTCAGTTCCCCTCTGGTTGACCCCTACCTTCTGTGGGCCTGGAGCTCTGAATAGAGCTGCTATGGCAGCAGCTGCAGCCGGGACCACCACCATTGTCCTGGGAACAGGGGTGAGACCACGCTCTTTTCTCACCCAGTTACAATAGAGTTTACCCACTGACCTTTTGATTTCTTTTTGGCTTTTATGGGTTGCAAAGTATGGAAACCCCCACAGCTGCCAGTCATTTGATCCACTGAGGTCTACTCTGACCAGTCTTTGCTGCTTGTCCATACTGGCATGTCCCACATGGGATTGTGTACTGCTCTGAGCCTGGTGTGATAGACCCTTCCTTTTGGTTTGGCAGGGTGTACTCAGCTAAAGATGTATTTCATTCTGTCATTTTGTGGGTTCTGTAGCTCTAAAATTTGTTTAGAGTCATTTTTCACAGGCATTTGATGTAATTGCTGATGAGCTCAGGTTAAGTTCCCATGATAAATATCTTTAAGAATTCCTTTGACTACTTTATACTTTGAAACTCAAATTTGAATTCAATCTATTAAAATGGACCTACATAAAATCCTAGACCCTCTAAATATGTTTCTTAAAAGATAGGGCTATTTTATTATTAATTATATAATAATACATTAGAGCAGTGGTTCTTAACCTTCCTAATGCCATGACCCTTTAATACTAGTATGTGGGCATATATGCATGTGAGCGGACCCACTGGAGACAGATAGAGGAGCAGTGTCTCGGTTCCTAAGACCATTGGAAATATGTGTTTTCTGATAGTCTTAGGCGATTCCTGTGAAAGGGTCATTTGACCCCCAAAGGGGTCATAACCCACAGGTTGAGAACCACTGCATTAGAGGAAGGTAATTGTTTGATTTTCTTAAAAATAGAAAAATAATATAAATTCAGAAAAATATATCAATTGAAAACCCATCTAATAGACATCAACCCAAGCAAAACGCTGTACTCAACAAGACATTGCAAGCTAAAGGTACTCATGAAATGGTATTGACTTGTCCTCTCAGAAGTACTGTAAAGAGCTTTGTTTTTTTTTTCCTTTGGCACAAAAAGTGGGCAAATGAGATATGATAACCAGATCTTGACTGTCATGTCTTCTGCATCTTTTTAACATTCCTCTCTTATCCGAAATCTTTCTTCTTGGTCCCTAAACTCCTGGCTCCTACCCTACTCATATCATCCTATAAAGAAATGGTAGAGAGAGTCACAGGAGTGCCATAACATGACTGCATGGAAGTCCAAAGTCTGGTATCACAGCAGGAAAGGGGGAAATGTCTTAGTGTCAGTAAACTGTGGCAGAATGTAGTAGCGGCCTTCTAAGAGATTCCTAACTCAGAAACCATTTTCTTTTTTCCCTTCCTACTTATCTTCCTTTTAGCCTTTATCTTGGATGCTTCTTTTTCTAAACTACATTGATTCTTAGATGATGAAATTCTAGTTATATTTTTTTTTTGTTCAGTCATTTTTCAGTCATTTCTGACTCTTTGTGACCCCTAAACATTTCCTTGGCAAAGATACTGGCATAGTTCATCATTTCCGTATCCAGCTCATTTTACAGATGAGGAAACTGAAGCAAACAGGACTAAAAGACTTATCCAGGGTCATACAGCTGGTTAGTGTCTGAGGCCAGATTTGAACTCGGGAAGATGTGTCTTCCTGACGCCAGGCCTGACTCTCTGTCTTCTGTACCACCTAGTTGCTTGGTTATCTACTTGTACTGCCTTTTCCAACTCTGTCCTTTTGGCTGTTCTCTGTGACAAAAACAATTGAAACACAGTGTCCTAATTCTAGTTAAGTAGATCTGTGTGGTCTCTAAGTGATCTAAATTTTATACATCTATATATATATAATACATATATAATATATAATATGTATATAATATACACATATGTACATATATACATATCTATACATATATGCATTTACATCTCTCTCTATATACATCTGTGTGTATGTATATATTTATATTTACTGTATTAGAGCTAAAAATTATAGTTTAAGTTTATGGATCTTGAGCTCCATGACTTTTGCATTCTATTAATTTCATTTCCATATGTACTTGTGCATTGAAAATCCTGTAGGATTTGCTTTCTTGGTTGCTTACAAAGAATAATATCATGTTAGTAATATATATATATATATATGTGTGTTCATTATTTCTAGATTAGATTTATTCCATAGTTTAAAAGCTATTTAAAATGCATCATAAGAAAAGAGTTACTGTGAACATTTTGTGGGATAAGGGGAGTAATACACCTGTGAATTCATTATTATGGGATACTTCTTGTATGGAAATTGCTTCTACAAAAACATATTTATAAGTCTAATTTATAGTCTAAATAATTTATTGCATATTGGATCAGTGTCTCATTAATTTGATTAATATATATGGGTATATAAGTAGAGATATAAACATAAGTGTAATGTTTATATACATATATACATATGTACATATATGTATGTGTGTCTGTGTATACCACAAAGAAACCACTGACAAATGAATGTGGATGGTCTTCCTAAAATATTTATCTAGAAAACTTACTCCATGTCTCTGTGTCTGTTACGTAAAATTATTTTTGTTTCACATTATTATTTTTTTTTTGGAGGGCAGGGCAATTGGGATTAAGTGACTTGCCCAAAGTCACACAGCTAGTACATGTTAAGTGTGTGAGGCCAGATTTGAACCCAGGTCCTCCTGACTCCAGGGCCAGTACTCTATTCACTGAGCCATCAAGCCACCCCTAGTTTCATATTATTGAGAAGGTTATTTTAAAAAAAGAGCAATGTAACATTCAAGATAATTAGCCACAAAAATTCATTTGGAGTTTTCACTGTATGGCGTGCTAAGTATAAACCCAAGATAAACATCTTATTAATGGTAATTTGTAAAGTACTACATCTGATCAATAGTTTTATATTATTAATAGCATACAGAGATATTATCTGAAAAAAATAATTTCTTGGAGGTTTGAAAGGTTGAGGGATTTGCCTATAGTCATACATATATTTTGTGTTAGAGGTACCATTTGAACTCAGGTCTTCCTGATTCCAAAGATGAAATTTTGTCCACTATACTACACTGCCATTTCTACAAGTATTTAATAAATGTGGAGTGGAAGTGCAAAGGTATACTTTTCTGATGAAAACATTGGGTCATAGAGAAATATAGTTTCAAATATAGGGCATGGACTAGAATCCAAATGCCTAAGGAATAGATATTAATTTCTTATTAACTGGGAGAAATAGGGAACTATATTTTAATGACATATTTATATAGATTTTAAGATATAGAAAATTCCTCACAAGAACCTTGTTAGGAAACTAATATACTTGTTATAATTTTCATTTTGCAAATGAGGAAACATGTTTAGACAGTTCAAATGAATTATCCAGTGGTCACTTAATTGGAAGGGCAAATATGTAACTAAAACTCAGGGTCTTTGATCACACACACACACACACACACACACACACACAATTTTTTCTTGTGTATACTACTAGAATACTATTAGAATAAAAAAGGTTAGGTTACACACCTTTGCCTGAGATTGCAAGGAAGCTAGACATTGCATATAATAACTAATGAAAAGCCTGTCAGTCAAAAAGCATTTATCAAGCACTTACTGTATTTCTAGGTACTGTGATAAGCAATTGAGACCCAAATAAAAGCAAAAATGCTTCCTGTTCTCAGAGAGAATAATTAGACACATATAAGATATATATGTAAAGAGTGTGTGTGGGGGGAGAGAGAGAGAGACAGAGAGAGACAGAGAGAGAGACAGAGACACAGAGAGACAGAGAGAGGGAGAAAGAGAGAGAGAGTGAGAAAGAGAGAGAGGGAGGGAGAGAAGGGGGGAGAGAAACAGAGACAGAGACAGAGAGATAGAGACAGAGACAGAAACAGAGACAGAGAGATAGTAATAGGAAATTTGGAAGAGGTCTGAGTTTTGGGGAAAGATAATAAGTTCAGTTTGGGACATTTACATTTTTAATGCCTCCAGAACATCAGAAGGCTGTTGATGTTTTTCAGTACCTCAGGAAAAAGGTTAGGGCTGGGTATATAGTTGTGGAAATTATCTACATAGCAATGATAATTGACTCCATGGCAGATGATAACATTACCAAGTGAGACAGTGCAGAGCAAAGAGAGAATTTATTAGACAGGTTTTATTTTATTTTTTAAAGTGCACCAAGTAGCTATAGTTAGAGGCAGCAGCTATACCCCAAATGGAACAGTAAGACTGAAGGATTATTGAAAGGTAATGGTTTTAAACTTGGATTCCGATTGTTGAATCAATGCCACCACTAACACCACAAAGCATTTTTTCATTAATCTGTAAGTTAGGCAGTTCAATCATTTTTATCTTGATTTTATACAAAAGAAACTGAAACCATAGAGGTTTTGAATTTACCTAAGATCATGTGTGGCTGATAAGTGAGAGAGCCAGGACTTGAATTCAGACCAATTCAGTATTGAATGACCATCTAAAGAAAAGGGCTATCTTTCCCCAAATGCATTAAAATGGACTACATAGATAATGGCGTAACCCAAATATTTCCATATATATATTATAAGACCAAGTATCATATTTCCTGTCTGGCTCTTTCTGTGTCATGTACTTTTGGTGATTGGTGATTGATGTATTTTTATGAATGTGTGTTTCTGGCACAGTCCTATATTTACTGGTGCCATGTATGTATGTGCACACGTGTGTGTTTAAAAAAAACAACAACTTACCTTACCAGGTAGAAAAAAAAATTGTTGACTTATAATATAATAGGCAGCAGCTCTCTTTCCTCAGGGGAATTGCTGTCTAAAGCAGAAAGACAAAGGAGCTGATGCTACTTGTCCTTGTCCTGGCACAGCTATCCATATTCTTATGATTACTTAATCATAACCTTATGATTTACATGATTTAACATACATGAAGAAGTTCTTAAAAGTTTCATTCTTTCCTTAGATGGCTGAATGATGAGTGAGTTATAACCTTGTCTAGCACACTTGTGTCATTTAGATCAAGCAAAACTGGACCTATTAGCCATGCCTTAGGCAAAATCAAGCACGTCCCTAAAAGACTAAAATTGCTTCAAGTTAACATTGTGAATTTTTTTTCAGAATTAGTCTTCTGTCAGAAAATGTTTCATGTCTCATGGATTTGTTGGTACATATAGTTTTTGGCATTTAATGCATTTGTTGGAGGGAAAATGAAAAGGAAAAATAATAGTGGAATCAAAAGAATTAGAGATGTTGAGAGTTCTCCTGAAAAGTACTAGTTACTGCATTTTAAGAATGTCTTTTGAACTCAAATCCTTACCATCCGTTTCATGTCAGTCATATCAATGTTCCCATGGAAGTCATTAAATTGATTTCTAATCTCAGAGGGAATGGCTGCTAAACATCACATTTTCAGTCTATACATATATCTCCCTCACTTCAAGGAATTTGTAGTTCTCTGTCTCCCATGTAAAACAACAAATCTATATTTATATATCTATATCTATACAGCTATATATCTATATATTCTTTTACTATATGTACATGTATATGCATATGTATAGTACAGTGTTCATATATACATATACACACAACTATATATAAATATATACATATATACATACATACATACATGTACACATATATAACTGTTCATTTGTTTCGATCCTTTCTGACTCTTCATGACCCTATTTAGGATTTTCTTGGCAAAGACCCTAGAGTGATTCCTCCAGTTCATTTTTCAGATGAGGAACTGAAGCACACAAAGCTAAGTGACATGCCCAGGGTCACTCAGCTAGTAAGTGTTTGAGGACAGATTCCAACTCAGGAAGATGAGTCTTCCTGATTCTAGGTCTGATACCTTATCCTGCACCACCTAGCTGCTCTCTCTCTCTCTCTCTCTCTTTCTCTTTCTCTCACCCTCTGTCTCTCTCTCTCATCTATACACATTCACATATGTACATATGTGCATACATTAATATGTATATATATACATGCATATATGTGTAACTATATAAGCATAAATTATATATATATAATATACTTAAATGTATATGTGTACACAGACATTATATCATCAACTTAGGGTTTAGAGTCTGGAATTCAACTCTTATTTTTCACTTAGAAAACTGAGACAAGAAATGGACATACATGCTCAAGATAACAAAGTAGTATAACAGAAGTGAGCCTTGAAACTGAGTCCTTTGACTTTAAATCCCTTCTTCCCACTAGTTCAACTTCCCACATAGCAAAGAAATCTTGTATGTGACCTCTTTATTAAGTCTCTGCTTGAATGGATCCATGATACTACTACCATCTAAAAAAGCACTTTCCATTGATTTACATTTCTGATGTTATTCATTCATTCATTTAACAAACATTTGTAATGGTCCTACTATATTGCTGAGCATTGTGCTAAGCCCTGGTAGAACTATTGAATTTTAATGCTATAGACTCTAACTTCATGAAGCTAGTAATTCATAAAATTCATATATTGTACTGACATATGCCAAGATGATTTATTTCAGCAGTTATTGAATATAGACTCAAAGTTATTATGCCTCAATTTTTTTTTCATAATTTGTGCAGCACACAGAGAATTGTCTTCAGATTCAGGAAGACTTGTGTTCAAATCCTGACTGACACATACTGGCTCTGAGATGCTGAGTAGGTTACTTTACCTCAAAGTACCATATATAATTTCTAAAACTATAATTTGCAGAAAAAAATATTGTTCTCAGTTGGTAAAAAGAACTTTCTAGAATTTCCTTTTTACCAATCAAATCACAGGACACCTGGGGGGG
>JAQQSU010018751.1:0-10413 GCA_028627135.1 Pseudochirops cupreus
GAGAAGTGCAAGAAAGAGACCAAGGGCTGTTAAAAATCCGAGACACTTATAATTCCTGGTAAATTAACCACAAGGACAATGAAAACTCAAGAAAGCAGCTGTCTATTATGACTCAGTCTGGCTGTTCAACAACAGCAGGAACTCTTTTCTCACATTCTCATTTGATTTTTGTTTTGTTTTTTGTTTGAGGGGGGGAAGGAAAGGCAATGGGGGTTGAGTGACTTGTCCAAGATCACACAGCTAGTAAGTTTGTCAAGTGTCTGGGACAGCATTTGAACTCAGGTCCTCCTGACTCCAGGGCCAGTGCTCTTCACTGTGCCACCTAGCTGTGGCTTTTTGGATAAAAACGAGCAGGATTGTCTGTTCAGTAGAGGCTGAACTAATGTTAAAATAGAGTATCTATCATAGCTGAAATCTAACACTTCTGTATAAATAGGTGATCTCATCCACACCTCCACCATTTGGGCCATCAACCCCACTTTCTCCCGGCCAGGAATCCTGGACTCACCCTGGGCTCTGCCTGGTGAGCTTTGGGATCCCATTTATGACCCACCTCTGCAAGTTTCCCATTATGTGTTATTTCCCTCCCCTTAGAATGTAAGTTCCTTGACGGCAGAGCCTGTCTTTGCTTAGTTATATTTGTATAAGAGCACTTAGCTCAGTGCCCAGAAAAGTGGTAAGTGCTTATCAATCACTTATTTATGATCATAGGCCATTGGATGAAGCCTCTTTGAGGAGAACCTCACTGTAGGCTTATTTGGATCATCTCCTGAGAACTTTTTCCCTAGTTTAAAGGAAAGAATAAAACATTTCTTAGGTGCCTACTTTGTGCTTAGACACTATGCTAAGTGCTTTAGAAATATCTCTTTTGACCCTCACAAAGACCCAGGCAGGTAGGTGCTAGGATCATCTTCATTTTAGAGTTTAGGAAACTGAATCAGACAGACATTAAGTGACTTGCCCAGGGTAATACAGCTAATAAGTGACAGACTGGGTTTAAACACAGGTCTTCCTGACTCCGGACCCAGTGCTCTGAATACCATATCACCCATCTGCCTCTGACAGCTTTAAAGGTGCCATCCTGAAAGGATATGCCTTTTTTTTTCAGCTCATTAATACAGTATTTATTTGTCCTCCCTCTGTCAAACCCTGAGCCCATGTATTTCCCTGGGGCTGTCTGGTAAGATGAAGGTGGAGGTATACAGAGGCTGGAAGAGACATGGAAGGACCAGGAGGACGAGGAGGAACATTCAGAAATGTGGGGGGATAGAAATGGCTCCATCACATGGCAAAGAGGATGAGGAAGGCCATCATCAGGCAAAAGATCCCCATGGCCTCAGACAGGGCAAAGCCCAGGATGGCGTAGGAAAAAAGCTGCTGCTTCAGGAGGGGTTCCTGGCATAACCGATGATGAGACTTCCAAACACAGTCCCAATCCCAGTTCCAGAGCCGGCCACCCCAACAGTGGCAGCTCCAGCCCCAGTAAACTTGTCTGCTGTGTCAATGCTCCCTGAGACAGCACTAGTTTGGAGTCCACATCTGGGGATAAGAGAGGCCAAGGGATCTGATGCTGCCAAAATGCTGAGGTTCTCATCTGTCTGAACCTCTGGCCATTTTAGCACCGCTGCAGATGACGGTCTACTCAGCAGCTCAGAGCTGCTCCTTAGAAGGGCAGGGGTAGAGATGAACTTGGCACAGGTCTACATTCTCAGGGGGTGAGGGGCAAAGCTGAAGACCTGCCGGCAGAGCAGAGCAGACAGAGAGGGGGAGGGGACCTAACTATTCACTTATACATTTCTTTCATTCCATTTTGGGGGATTCAAAAGAAGGACCAGAGCATTCCTTCTGCTAGGTTTTATAATCTCTGTGAAATAAGATACAGAAAGCAATTTAGAATCAATAAGAGAAGGATAAGGGCATGAATACTTTATAGATGTATATACAAATAATACATTATATGCATTATATAGTTATATGATAATTATACAACCCATATTTCTGTGTATACATGCATATATATGTACTGAGGTAACACAGAATAACGTGGAATTATTACGAAAGATCATTTTTAAATTAGATTAAGAGGCAAACATGTATATTTATGTTTTTAAGCTAAAGGAAGATTTTACTGAATGAAGATCTCTCTCCACTAAAAAGAAATGGAGGCACTAATTAAGGTAGAAGCCAAGCCATCCTTCACACAGCTTCAAACACTTTCTTTGCTTACACACTGGCCGCGATCAACTCTACACACTTGTGGATTTGCCCATAGGTTATTCAAGATAGAGCCCCTTCAAGCCTATCCTTCTGTGTGTGAAGTGATCTTCCAGGGTGCCTGGACAATGATTATCCCGTTATCTGTCCAGCAGAGGGCTCTCTGAAGCCTTTCCTGATGACTCTCCCAGCCCTTAGTCTGGGTTGGCACCGGACAGTTTTCCCTAGCATTGATGTGGGCTTAAAAAAAAAAAAAGGTAGATCTAAGTTCTTCATCTGGAGTGGGCACAGAAACCACCTGTTCTCGTTGGACAATAGATACCTGTAGATTTTTCCTGAGCTGGGGGAGCTGTAGTGGTCTTCTGTGCTATGCTGTCTTCCAATGTTACTGCCAGTGTGCTTACTCCTCACCAACCCCTGTCCCATAGTCCCCAACCACTGACCAAGGCCCAAACACTAATCGGGCATGACCTAATGTTTCTTGGACAGCTCAGCCCCGGTGCTCAGGGGCATCCTTATAGTTAAGTCTGCCTGCTCAGGCTGCTTTGGGGGAGATTTCACTTAGTGGCCATTCCCAATGTGGGATATCAGTGGGAAAAGTGGGGGCAGGGTTGCTGCTCCTTGCTTTTCACCCTTGGCCTTGGCTGCCTGACCCCACCCCTCCTCTGGCTTACATTCCATTGGCCTCTGGACTGCTGCTATGAGGTAACTCCTAAACTATGTATTTTTTTAACTTACATTTTTTAAATTTTAAAATATTTTATTTTTTCCCAACTACATGTAAAAACACAAACCATATTGTTAAATAGAATTAGATGGCATTGTGGGCAGAAGAAGTATGGGAACAAATAATTCATGGGTGCAGGAACAAACAAAAGCGCTTAGAGATAGGAATTACAGATGGGTGAAGAATTTGTGCAATGACCTGGTTTAATCCTTTTCTTAAGATGATACAACTGTGGCCTACACAGTTACACCTTGTTCAATATCACAAGGCAAGTTGGTGCAGATAGCCATACCGTTGGAAGCTTGTGGTCTTGGAACCGGCCAGTTGAGCAACATAGTTCATTCGTCCTTCTGTCCTCTCTCCCTCCCTCCCTGCCTCCCTCCCTGCCTTTCTCCCTTCCTTCCTTTCTTCTTTCCTTCTTCCAATCTTTCCTCCTTCCTCCCTTCCTTCCTTCCTCCCTCCCTTCCTTCTTTATTTCCTTCCTTCCTCCCTCCTTCCTTCACTTCCTTCCTTCCTTATTTCCTTCCTTCCTACTCCCTCCCTCCTTCCTTCTCTTCCTTCCTTCCTTATTTCCTTCCTTCTTCCCTTCCTTCATTCCTTCCTCCCTCCCTCCCTTCCTTCTTTACTTCCTTCCTCCTTCACTCCCTCCCTTCCTTCCTTTCTCCCTCCCTCTGTCCCTCCCTTATTTTTCCTCCTCCTCTTCCCCTTCCCCTCCCCTTCATCCCCTCTGTCCACATAGGGTCTTGTACCTTTACCTGCTAGTGGTTTGCTCAAAGGAATGTAAATTTTGATCACTAAAACCATCCCGGGTTTACGTGCTAGATGCTTTTTCTTAAGGACTATGCCTTAAACAAATCAGTCTCTCATTGATTGCCCAACAATACATCCCATGCTAAACCCCACTTGGTCTTTGTTTGAGCCCTGACTGGCTCAGAGCAAATAGCAATTGTTTCTGGTTGGGTCAGAAAACCCGAGGATCTTCCCCTCCCAGACTGAATTTTTTTTAAAATTTGGCCTAGGTAAATAGGACATTCTCTGCCTCACTTCTTACCTACCCTTAATCACTGAAGGGTTGCTGCCTCAGTCAAACTGAGACCTGTTAAAAACCTTAGTCTAAAAAGGCCAAGGTCTCCCACTGCCTCAGAGCCATCTCCAGTTGTCTTGCCACTGGACCCTGAAGGCTCCCAGAGGAGAAAGTGAGGCTGGTGACTTCATGCGGCCTTCCCTCACTTAAAGCCAACTTACATACATGTCATGGCATCACCTCCCCGATATCATAGGCCTCTTCAAGAAAGGACAAACAACAACAATCTCCACCCCAAGAAGGGAAGAAAGCTAGTTAAAATTGAATACACATGGGCAAACGAGTTGATGAAGATCAATTCTTTACAATTTGACAAATTTATTTAAAAAAACCTATATTCAGTTCTAGGCCCTTAAGATGCAGATGACACATTTTGCTGGGTGGGGATACAGAAACCTGGACTTACGATCCCTACTGCCTGTTGGTTTAGGTAATTTCCAGGTCAAGAAGCTCCCGCTACTGATTGAGATCTGCATTCTCTCCAGCAATTTATTATTTTGGAGAGTGGCCTATAAAACTGAGATTTGCCCAGAGTGCCAAGGTTACATAACCTTTCCTAAATCTCATAGCCAGTGTGTGCTCTTCCTCACTTTGGGGCGAGCTGTCTTCCTCTCCTCATTCCAGCTCCACTAGAAAACATTAAATTCTATACACCTAATGTCACAGCCATGTGCCAGGATCCTCTTCTGCTACAGGAAACACAAGGAAAGGAAATATGTAGCCAAGCCCACCTTTCCATTAGCTTCCATCCCACCTCTTCCTCAGGTTACCTACTTCTAATTTTAAAAAGTCAAGGACTAAAAGAACCAGATTCAATTTGTTAACTGCCTACTATGTGCTAGAAACTAGGGATAAGAGGCAAGACAGAAAGAGAGAAAGTAAGAAAGAAAGGAAGGAAGGAAGGAAGGAAGGAAGGAAAGAAGGAAGGAAGGAAAGGAAGGAGGGAAGGAAGAAAGGAAGAAAGAAAGAAAGAAAAAGAAACAAAGAACAAAAAAAAGAAACAGTCCCTGCCCTCAAGGAATTTACTTTCTACTGAGAAAAAAGAAATTAACACAGAGAAGTAAATGCATTTTTGATACAATATGTACACTTCAGGTGAAGACACAATATAGGCTAGGGACTGGATCTATGATTTCAGGGATAAAGGGAATTCCCAAATGAAGAAACTCTCTACTAATGCAGGCCAGAATCTCATCTGCAGCTTAAAGCCATAGGGAAGTTGTTTAGAGCACTGGGAAGTTAAGAGACTTGCCCAAGGTCACAAAATCAGTTATGTTCAAAAATGGGATTTGAACCCAGGTCCTTCTGCCTCTGAAGCTAGTTCTCTCTATCATACTACACAATTAAGGGGATCAGGAAAGGACCCCATACAGGGGTGACATCTGAGCTAAGCTTCCAAGGGAAGTAAGAATTTCCCAGGGTAGAAGTGAGGCAGGAGGACGTAGTCTAGAAATGGAGATGGGGAGGTGGAATGTTGTATATAGAGAACAAATCAACCAGTTTGTCTGGAATGTAAACAATGACCAATCAGTTAGGAAAAACAGAATCCTCGAAATAAAGCTGAGGGAGTGAAATGTGACCCAGTTGTCAAGAGAAAGCCATTATGAATGCTTTAATTGGGGGCAGGAGTAAAGAGAAACTAATGTGATTTAGATGGTATTTAAGAAAGATTATTTCTATTCTCAAAACCATTTGTAGGTTAACCTCAATGGGGAGGGAATGAAAACCTATTCCTAATATTGTCATAGAGATTCTTGCTGCTGTACTAATTGCCTTCCTCAAACAACATTCACTTTCTCAAATAATAAGCCAGCTCCTAGACTAAAGTAATGGCAGTGGAAATGAAGAGGAGAGGGCAAACCTGAGATATCTTACAAAATAATTACCATAACTAGGTAATGAATTAAACAATCAATAGATTTGTCTCGAACAGCCTACTCACCCACCTATTGCCTGGTCAGTGTGGAGAAACTTCCACCCTGAGGCCTTGATGTCCCAATGGTAACTGCCCCCTCCCCACCCACTCTTTCAGGAATGCCTCTGCCACAACATCTCACCTGACTCTATACTATCTAATCATCTTCTCTTTACCATCCATCTTCCAGCCGCATGGGAACCTATCCTATTCCTCTGACACCTCTAAGTTCTTGAACTACGAATCATAAATTAACTCTGTCATTGTTCCTGGATGGGGCATGTCTCCTTGGCTCTCTCACTGAAAAGCTCTCTATAGTATTCTGCAGATTTGACCACTATATTATCATGGAAACTCTCTCCTCTCCTTTTACTGACACCTGTCTCTCTTACTTGTTTGAGTATTCTTTCTCAATCTCTTTTCCTGGATCTTCATCTATGCCAGACTCACTGACGTTGGGTATACTCCAAGGCTCACTTCTCAACCCACTCCTCTTTTCTCTTTATAATATCTCACTTGGTGATCTCATCACTATGGATTGAACTATCACCTCTACATGAATGGTTTCCTGATCTATACATTCAGCCCTGTTCCCTCTCTTGAGATCTATTCCCACATAAAAAATTGTCTATTGAACATTTAATTATAGTGTCTACTACATGTTGGGCATTGTTCTAAGTATTTTATAAATATTATCTCACTTGATCCTCACAACAGCCCTGGGAAGTGGCATGTTGTATTTATCCCCATTTTAAAAGTGAATAAACAAGTTAAGTGATTGCCCAGATTCACTCAGCTACTTAATGTATGAGGCAGGATTTGAACTGAGGTGTTCTTGACTCTAAGCCCAACACTCTTATCAATTGCACCACCTAGTCACCTCATAAAACCAGATGTTCATTCAAACTCAACATGCCCAAAATGGAAGTCATTGTCATTCCCCCAAAATATCCACAAGCCTCTGAACTTCCCTATTACAGTTGAGATCATCATGCCAACACAGAATATGACATTTGGAACCATCTTGACAGCCCTACCCATACATGAAAGGCATAAATGCTCTAATATACTGAACAAGTGGTTGTCCAATCACTGCTTGAAGGCCTCCATGGAGAAGAAGCCCATGACATTGGAAGCAGGCTGTTCTATTTTCAGATAACTCTAATTATTAGGAAGTTAGTCCAGATATCAAGCCCCAATTTTGTGACTTCCACCAAAAATGCTTAGTTCTGTCCTCTGCTTCCAAACAGAATCTGTCTCCTCCATATGACATCTCTTCAACTACTCAAATACAGCTCTCAAGTCCCCCGAATCTTCTCTTTTCCAGGTTAAACAGATGAGGTGCATTTCCTTCAGCCAATCCTAATATTCCAGGAATTCAGGGCCCTTCGCCATCTTGTTTGTCCTTTTCTGGACTCTTTACCACTTATTGATATGTTTCTTAAATTGAAGTACCCAGATATGAACATACACTGCAAGTGAAGTCTGAATAAGGCTGAGAACAATGGGACAATGGGATTCCCCTATGTTCTGGAATCTGCACCTTCTTAATGGCGCCCAAGATCACATTTGGTTTGTTGGCTTCCATTTCACATTGCTGACTCCTGTTGAGCTTATAGAAGCAGGAAGGGAATACAGTGGTTAGAATATGGGACCTGGAGTCAAAAAGACCTTAGTTAAAATTCTGGATCAAATAATAACTAGCTGTTTGACCCTGGGCAAGTCATTTAAACTTTGACTCAATTTACTCAACTTTAAGATGAGGATAGTAATAGCACCTACCTTCCACAGTTATTGTGAGGTTCACATGAGGCAATATTTGTAAAGCACTTAGCTCAGTATACATGGTACACAATAAATACATGTCAGCTATTATTATTACAAGTCCACTCAAATCCCCAGATCTTTAGAAGAACTGCTATTTATTTATCCACATTTCCTTCCAACTTGCCCTTGTGAAGCTGATGTTTTTTGCACTCAGGAGTTGACATTTATCCTTGGTCTAGATCAGTGGTTTTCCACCTGTGGGTTATGTTCAATTTGTAACAATGAAAATACATCCTGTATATCAGATATTTACATTATGATTCATACCAGCAACAAAATTACAGTTACGAAATAGCAACAAAAATAATGTTATAGTTGGGTGTCACCACAGCATAAGGAACTGTATTAAAGGGTCGCGGCATTAGGAAGGTTGAGAACTACTGGTCTAGATCCTCTCTCTCATTTACTGTTAATATTTCTTTTTGTTTTTTGGAGGGGGAAGGGAAGGCTATTTGGGTTAAATGACTTGCCCAAGGTCACACAGTTAGTAAGTGTGTCAAGTGTTTGAAGCTGGATTTGAACTCAGGTCCTCCTGACTCCAGGGGCAGTGTTCTATTCACTGTGCTGCCTAGCTACCCCTTTTCTATGTAACTGCTGTTTCTGTGCTGCCTAGCTACCCCTTTTCTATGTAACTGCTGTTTCCTAGTTTTGTGTCATCTGAAGATCTGATGAGCATCAGTCCATGTGTCTTTATCTAAATCACAGACAAAGATATTACGTAGTACAGGGCCACACATATATCGCTATAGTACGTCTCTACTACAGTCCTCTTGACACACTGCAGTTGAAACATTAACAATGACTCATTGAATCTGCCTGTCTAACCAATACATAGGGTTATACATTAACATCTAAATTATATCTGTATCCTCCATAAAAGTAGCATGAACTTTATCAACATTTCTGATAAAATCTGGGTAAACTATGTCCAAGGCATTTCCAGATTACACTAGTTTAACAATGCTGTTTTTAAAAAAAGAAAGAAAGATGGGTGGCTAGGTGGTGCAGTGAATAGAACGCCATCCCTGGAGTCAGCAGGACCTGAGTTCAAATATGACCTCAGACACTTGACTCACTTACTAGCTGTGTGACCTTGGGCAAGTCACTTAACCCCCATTGCCCTGTCTTCCCCCCTCCAAAAAGGAAAAAAAAACAAGCAAGAAAGAATAGGGCTAGTTTGGTATGACCTGTTGATGAAACTATGTTGGCTCTTTTTATTGACTCTTTCCTTTTCTAAATACTCTCCAATCATTACTTTAACGATTCTTGCTAGAATTTTTGCTGGAATTAAGGTCAAGCGTACTGGCCTTTATTTAAAGTCTCTGCCCTCTTCCTTTTTTGAACATTAAGACATTTTTTTTTCTCCAGTCTTGTGGGATGTCTCTCATTTTCTATCATCTTTTAAATATCACTTACAATGGTTCATTAAAAAACCAATTAGGTGTCCTTACTAAGTTCCCTTTGCCATAGTGAGAGCTTGATTCTAGCATGTGATGTCATTTTGGTCTTCTTTGAGAAAGGACAATGTAGGATTAGTGTGAGTCTAAAAGTACCTGTGGTGCTAAGGATCACAGCCTAGTTGGTAAGCTCACCCAGTAAGTCGTGCAAGACCACTTGCCTGCTGAGTGGCAGCTGAGGTCACTGGCTCGGCCTCTCCTCCATTGGTCCATCCCTCCAGCACATGTGGAGATCATGCTTTAATCATGTTACCTCTAGGGTATATAAGGAGGACGTTACAATACAATAAAGGACAGCTGCTGTACACTTCTCTCTTGTCTCTGGTCTCTTCAGTCCCTCCTGAGAGTACAGCCTAAGGCTGGCCCTTAGGCTACTGAGTTAAAAAGCAGCCACTACAGCTGGTGCCACAACATCAGGCAGGGCAGATAAAAGACCCTCGGGCCAAAAGAAGGACCCCAGAATTGCTCCAGTGCACCCCAAAATAGATGGGGGTATAAACACCTCTATTTGCAGAGAGGCTCCAGTAGAGGATATCCCAGTAACTGTGTGATATCCGGGAATCAACAGAGGCTCAGAGAGTGGTTAGTCAAAATAATACTAGGGGAGAGAGAGGTTGACAGGACCTGTCCCAAGGATGAAGTCTGGGGCATCAATTTCACAACTTACCGCCCAGTAAAAGATGCCTTTTAAGGGGACAGAATGAAGTTTCCTTTGATCCCTGCCTGTATTCAAAGGGGCCCAGCTTTTCCTAGTCAAAGTGGCCCAAGCAGGGATTCCTCCCTGAGACAAAGAGGGAGTGGTTCTGGCCACCCACACCAGCTTGCAGAGACCCTGAGATGACAGAGTTAGGCAAAAGGGAAGAGCTGAAGCAGCTTGATAAAATAGAGTTGGGCAAAAGTCAGGTGAATCAACAGAGAGGAGGAAGGGATTACTGTTGTGAAACCTCCCTTGGGGTAGAAGAGAAAGTACCAAGCAGGCCTCCTGAGGAGAGCGTGGGCTGTTAGGAGGGACTTAGAAAAGGGAACTATGGTTTAAAATAAGAAAATCTACACTAGAGTTCCCTCAGGTGTCCTGTTGCCCACGCTCTGCATTAGAAAAAACACTAGAGATAGCCAAGAAAAAGGGGATATGATAGGCAGTTGGGAATTCTTCCCAGTCATTGAAGAACAGAGGAGAAGGCTGCATAAA
>JAQQSU010018752.1:0-10413 GCA_028627135.1 Pseudochirops cupreus
GAGATTCTTTTTCCATTCGGCTTTTCAAGGCATTCTTTTCCTCATTCGCTTTTTGGGCCTCTTTTGCTATTTGAGTTAATCTGTTTTTTAAGGTGTTATTTTCTTCAGTCAGGTTGTTGACTCTCTTTTCATGATTTTCTTGCATCATTCTCATTTCTCTTCCCAATTTTTCCTCCACTTTTCTTATTTGGTTTTCAAACTCCTTCTTAAGTTCCTCTATGGCCTATAGCTAGTTTATATTTTTCTTGGAATCTTTTGGTGCAGGAGTTCTGACTGTGTGATCTTCCTCCCATTGCATGCTTTGATCCTTTTTGTCCCCAAAAAAGGAATCTAAAGTTGGATTGCTGAGCTTGCTTTGCTTCCTTTGCCTGCTTATGTTGCCAGTCAATTAACTTGACTTTTGAGTTCTTTGCCACAGTAGAACTCTCCTTCCGGAGGGGAGAGCTTTGTCCCAAATTGCTGGGGTTTTTGCAGCTGCTGGAGCTATTATGAGGCCGCCGTCTCTACAGCCCCCACCAGCTTTGGCTCACTGGTCACACACCTCAGGACCACCACCTAAGACCACAATCCCAATCCAGGCAGGTTAAGGCAAATGCACTTAGCCTCTGAATGGTCGCTTGGCCCCCCTGCAATCTGCCTCTGAAGCAGCCACATGGTGGTGGCTGCAGGGCCACCACTTCCGCTGCTTCTGGCTCTGGGGGCAGACGGCTAGACCCGCTCCTGCTCCTCCGTCTCCCCCAAATTTAGTCGAGTTCCACTGACCTTTCACTTTGTCTTTGGCATTTATGGGTTGATAATTCTGGAAACGGCCATAGCTGCTGGTGATCCACTCTCCCGAATGCTCTAGCCCAGCCGCAGCTGGCCTTGGCTCCCATTGTGCTGCAGTGAACCATTCCTGTCTGCCTGCCAGGCTGCCTTCAGCAGGAGATTTGTTTGTCTGACACTTTGTGGGTTCTGGAGCTCTAAAATTTGTTTAGAGTCATATTTTATAGGTATTTGAGGTGGTTATGTTGGGATCTCACAGAGTTCTCCTGCTTCTGTGCCGCCATATTGACTCTACCCCCCAGCTCTTGCAGTGTTTCTTAAATGATGAGAACTTTGTCACAGAGGTCACAGCAGAAGGGGAATGACTGTCCCCTCCTAAAGTTCATGATAGAGGAGAGGAAAACTGGGCATAGTTTGATACATGAACCCCAGATTTTGAGGAAAGCAGACTTCAAATGATTGAAAGGAAAGATAGAGAGGATCTGTAGCTAAAATTCTGTGCACCAGTTCAGCTTGAGAGGGATGGCAAACTCTTGAGAATGAAATTCTGAAGAAACAAAGGGAAACAGTTCCAACAAGGAGAAGAACTTTGGAGTATCACGTGAGCAATCTAGACAGTCTAAGAAACATTGATAAACTAGAGAATGTACAAAAGAGAGCAGCTCTGATGGTGAAGAGACATGGGTCCATGTTACATAAAGATCTTTGAAGGAATTGTCACCACCACGCTTCCTTCTTCTGATAGATAGATTTTTATGTCATCTAATATACAATGCTATCTACTTTCTTCCCTTCTTTGCAGAGACTGTAGGTGGGACAATTACATGGCACAGTGATTGGATAGAGGGTTGGACTTGGGATCAAGAAGACCTGAGTTTGAATCCTGCCTCAGACACTTAACTGTGTGACCCTGGGCAAGTCACTTCACCTTTCTGTATGTAGCTCAATTTCCTCATCTATAAAATGATGATAATAATAACACCTATTTCACAGGCTTTTTGTGAGGGTCAAATATGAGACAATATATTTAAAACACTTGGTACGTCTCAAATGCTGCATAAATGCTAGGTCTAGACTAGAGAAGACTGAGGGTGGGAGGAGCACTCAGATATTTGAAGGATTGTCACGTCCTTCACATCTATTGCTCTGTTTGGTCTCAGAGGAAGGGCTAGAATAGAATTGACAAAGAGGTCACTTTAGACTTCGTTATCAAACAGAATGGTGGAAAGAGAGTTCTTCTTCCTGGGAGGCCTTCAGGCAGATTCTAGAGGAGTATCTGTCAAATATATTACTAAGGGGATTGCTTTTGGATGTGGATTAGCCTTTAATGGCAGCACCCTTTCACCCCTCCAGTTCTGTGATTGTGTGAGTAAACGATCCGTAGGTCTCCTCCAGCTCTTGACAACCTAATACGCCAAATGAACTACCACCTACTCTTAATTCATATCCACTACCCTTTCTCCAAGATCCTCACCTCTAGGAAGCTTTCCTTTACCAGTTAGCTAAGTGCCCCAGGGATTAGAGCCCTGGACTTGGAGTCAAGAGGACCTGAGTTCAAATCTGGCCTCACTTACTGTGTGACTCTGGACAAGTCACTTAACTGCTGTCTGTCTCCGTTTCTTCATCTGAAAAATGGGGGTAATAATAGCATCCACCTCCAAGGGCTGTTGTAAGGATCAAATAAGCTAACAGAAGACCAGTTTGGCTGGATTACGAAGCGTGAGGGGAAAAGTAATGTCTAACGAGACTGAAAAGATAAGTTTGGGGCCAGGTTATATTGGGCTTTAAAAGCTAAATAGAAGGGTGGCTATGTGGCGCAGTGAATAGAGCACCGGCCCTGGAGTCAGGAGGACGTGAGTTCAAATCTGGCCTCAGACACTTAACGCTTACTAGCTGTGTGACCTTGGGCAAGTCACTTAACCCCAATTGCCCTGCCCTCCCCCCTCGAAAAAGCAAAAAAAAAAAAAAAGGCTAAACAGAAGTGTTTGTATTTGATCCTAGAGGCAGAAGGAAGCCACTCATGTTGATTAAGTAGGGAGAATCACATAGTCAGGTGTGCACTGACGGAAAATTATTTTGGCAAGGACTATGTGAGATAGAATGGAGTAGGAAAAGACTTAAGGCAGAGACACCAATTATTAAGCCATTGCTCTAATCTCAGCCAGATGTGATGAGAACCGGAACTAGGGTGGTAGCTGTGTAGTCAAGAGAAGGGGTCAACAAGGGGAGATGATGTGAAGGTAGAAGCCGCAGGTCTTCATTCGTGTTCATCTCGAGCTGCTCACGTAGAGGGGAGAGCCTGTCTTCTCATCTTGTGTCTTAGAGCATTAGACATAGACCTAGCAAGCATTCTATAATTGCTTCTTGATCAGAGGACATTAGTCATTTAGTAAACATTTCTCAAGCTATATTGCTTGATTTAAATTAATGTTTAAATTGATTTGGCCCCAACCCTTTTTTCCTTCCCTTCTTTGTAATAATAAATTTATAATATAAATATAATAACATTTCTATAGTGTTTTAAGATTTACATAGTACTTTATATGCAGTATCTCATTTGATCATGACCAGAACCCTGTAAAGTAATGCGGATGAGGATTCATGCAAGGTCATATCTAGTAAGTGTGAAAGAAAGTATTGGTATTAAGACATTTTTGTAACTTAATGATATTTTTTTCCTGACAAGAATATAACTAGATGCCTTACTCCTTTTGCTACCTAATCTTCCTTAGATGCAGTGCTTATTGACCTATAGAGACCTTTCTGGCTAATGCTGCATTATGTCCTTTTGCTGTTGGACAGTTTATGGCCAGAAGAGATGGGGAGTGGAGATGTAGGCAAGTGAAGTTCATTAGTTGGGTAAAACTTTGAATCATTTCTCTAAAGTGATACAGAAACGTTTTTGAAACCCAAAACGTTTTCACCATAGCAAAAGTTCTGGGGAAATTTAAGGGGGAGGAGGGAAATATAAATATATAGTATGAGTAAGATGCTTTTGTACTTAGTCTAATGGAAAATTGTACACCTTATGTTATGTAGATTTTCTGTTTCTGGATTCCTGTTTTTTGTGATCAGTTTGCTCTTAACCAATGCTATGAATTTGAACATTTGAACTGAAAGAGATGTTAAGGTACATCTAATTCAGTACCCACATTTTACAAATATGAATTTCTTTGTAAATTATTATAGAAAAAATTGTATTTTTTCCTTCAACATGTAAAAGTAAATATGTTGTTGATCATTAGTTCATTCATTTTTGACTCTCTGGACCATAGCATGCCAGGTGCTTCTGTCCTTCACTATCTCACAAAGTTTGTCTAAGCTCATGTTCGTTGCTTTCATGATACTATCTATCCATCTTATCCTCTACAGTCCCCTTCTCCTTTTGCCTTCAGTCTTTTCCCAATATCTAATGAGTCCTGTCATCTCACTGTGTACAAAATATTTAAGCTTCAGCTGTAGTATTTGTCCTTCCACTGAGTAGTCTGAATTAATTTCTTTAAGTACTGATTGATTTGATCTCCTTGCTGTCCAAGGGACTCAGAAGTCTTCACCAGCACCATCATAATTCGAAAGTGTTGATTCTGTGGTGTCCAGCTTTCCTTATAGGCTTACATTGCTACTGGAAAAACTCTAGTTTTGACTATAGCAAGTGATATCTCTACTTTTTAGTGTGCTGCCCAGATTTGCCATGGCTTTCCTTCCAAAAAAGCGAACTTTTTTTAATGTTCATGGGTGCAGTCACTGTCTGCACCGATCTTTTGAGCCTGAGAATGTAAAATAAGACACTGCTTACATTTCTTCACCCTCTGTTTGCCAGGAAGTGATGGGACTAGTTGCTTTAATTTTCGTGCTCTTTCACTCTCACCAAGATGCTTCTTAATTCTTTATCACTTTCTGTAGTCTGAGTGGTATCTGAGATTGTTGATATTTCTCCTGGCAACCTTAATTCCAGCTTTTGATTTGTCCAACCTGGCATTTCACATGATTTACTCTGCATATAAGTTAAATAAGGTGACAATATACAGCCTTGTCATATTCCTTTCCTGCTCTCAAACCAATCATTTGTTCCGTGTTTGATGCTAACTGTTGCTTCTTGACCCGAGTACAGGTTCCTCAGCAGACATGTAAGATGATTTGGTACTTCTGTCTCTTTGAGGACTGGCTACCAAAGGCCTTAGTGTAAGTCAGTGAAACAGAAATAGAGGTTTTTCTGGAACTCCCTTACTTTTTCAATATAGAACATGTATCTAATACTATAAACACTAAATGATTTTTTACAGATGCAGTTTAGTTTAAAATGAGCTTTCTTGTAGTACTTCATTACAAAGGACAGTAATTTCTAGCCAGCTGGAACAATCCCATGATTTTTTTAGGGTACATGATATGATAAGAGGCATCATGATATAGTAGAAACAATACTGATCTGGCAATTAAGAAACCAAACTCCTATTGTCATCTACCCCTTCATTTTACAGATGTGAAAGCTGAGAACCAAAGTTACAGGTTATAAGTTTTAGAACTGAGATCTTATTTCAGATCTTTTGGAACTCACTGATATCTCAGGTTCCTTCTAGCTCTATCATTTTGTGATTATAATTTTTTTAGAACCTTGATCACAGTAGATGAAGGTTAAAATGATACTTACCATAGTCATGTTAAACAGCAAAAAGATTCAAAAGGAGAGCATACAGATTTTTTTTCTAATTTTTTAAACTTTGAACAGCTTTCCCCTCACTTCCCCACTGCCACCACCATAATCTCCTGAATATGAGTGCAAAATGCATATTCAGAGAAAATCAGATGAATTTCTCAACAGGCCAAATGTCATAAGGAATTACAAAAATGTACAAAAAAGATAAATTTTCATAATAAGATTTGGCATGGCCACAGACTTTAGAATCATGGAACATTTGAACTGAAAAGAGATGTTAAGGTACATCTAATACAGTACCCACATTTTATAGATAAGAAAACAGAAGTCTAGGTAGGAGAATCCACATAACTGTTTACTGACAGCTTCTTGGCCTTTAGTTTAGTAATAAGCTCTTTCTCCTACACCAGTGGCACACTATCCCATTGGTATCCACAGAATGTCAGATGATTCAGAGGAAGACCCCCAGCATATTAGGTAGATCCCCTGTGAAGGATTTTCAGGAGGACATGGATGAGTCAGAGGAATAAGGATGTGGAGTGGTTGCCACCTTCATCATTGGAGGGAATGCCCACGTCTGTGAACCCACAAGCCTATTGAAAGTTTCAAAGTGCAGTGACTCTGACATCTCGATCCAATGTATGATACTCATGTCATTCACTCATATCTGTCGGCAGAAGGCAGTTATTTGGAGAGGTAGACTCATAAACACTGAAAAAGAAAGAAGAAAGCTGAATATGAAATCTTGCAAATAGCTTTGAAAGACTTCAGAACTCTGGTTAAATGCAGTGACTAAGCGTGATCCCAGAGGACTAGCTAAGGATCATGCTGCTTGCCTCCTGCTTTAAAGAGAAGAGGCTCAGAATTGTAGGATGAGACATAATATGCGTTTGGATATGGCCAATGCATGAATTTATTTTGTTTGCATTTTTTTTTACCAGAATTTCTTTTTTCTTTTTTCCAAGGGAGGAGGGGTAGGGTGAACATAGGAAGGAAAATAAATAATTGTTACTTGAAAAAATTAAAGTTTTAAAAATAAATGTAGGGTCTTATCAGGAAATGTTCGGCATTTCAAATGGGCTCACTGAGATTTATTCCAAATTATTGTTTTTATAACATGACCACTAGAATCATGAATTTATTTAGTAATTTCAGCTGCTACCCTTCTCGAACTTGTGGCGCTTATTGATAATCTCATCATTCTGTCTCCCTCTTCCATACCTAGAATATATTCTCTTCTCGCTTCTGGAATCCTGAACTTCCTCCAAGGCCAAGCTCTATCCTTTGTAAATTCTTTCTTGCTCTTCCCCAGACTCTCGTTCCTTGTTTACATTATCTTGAATTTATTATCCACGTATGAGTTACATTCTTCTCTGTAAAGTGTAAGGTCCTCGATCACAGGGGCTTTTATTTTTTCTGCCCCTCGTGCCCTGCACGTAACAGGCTCTTAAACAATGTCGGTCGCTTCAAACTGGATTAGGTTGCCTGCCTGTTTGGTTTCAAATATTTCATGAATCCAGTTACTAGAATTAAGAGGCATTGGGAAAGGCTTGCTTAGAAAGATGAAATTTTAATATTTAGAAAAATGCCCGTTCCTGTTAAAAACACTAGAGAGCATAGGAATAAATGGAGCTTGCTTTAAATTGATAAGTAGTATCTGTTTGAAATCATCAGTAAGCACTATCTGTGATGGGGATGAGCCAGAAGTCTGCCCACTTCGATCGGGGTGAAGCAAAAACGCTGCCCAGCGTTGCACCAGAAATGTCGGCTGCAGCGATCAGGGAAGGAAGAGGGTTGGGAGGGATTAGGGCAGTCTTAAGGAAACAAAAACTGCCACTCTTTGAGATGACGCCGTGCTGTGTTCAGAGAGTCCTGAAGAATCGGCTGAAAAACTAGTCGGAATAACAATGAATAAACCCACATGAATCATCAGCATTTCTTTGGATCACCAACAAAACAACTGTAGGCAGTATAAAATACTTGGAGTCTGCCTGCCAAGACAAACCCAGGAACTGTATGAGCACAACTGCAAAACACTTTTATAGGACCCAAATAAAGTCAGATTTAAATAAATGGAAAAATGTTAATTGCTAATAGGTTGACCAAACCAATACAAGTGACAGTTCTACCCTAAACTAATTTACTTTTTCAGTGCCATACCAATCAAACTACCAAAAAAAATTATAGCGCCAGAAAAAAATCATAACAATTCATCTGGAAGAACAAAAGGTCAAGAATATCAAGAGAATTAATGAAAACTGATGTGGAGGAAGGGGGCCTGCCTGTACTAGGTCTCAAACTGTACTATAAAGCAGCGATCATCAAAACAATCTGGCACTGGCCCTAAGCTGTAAAGTGGTAGATTGGTAGAGTAGACGACGTACACAGTAGTAAATGACCATAGTAGTCTATATTTGATAAAGCCAAAGACCCAAGCTTTTGGGACAAGAACTCACTGTTTGACAGAAACTGGTAGGGATACCAGAAAATGGCAGAAACTGGGTATTGACCAACATCTTACACCATGTACCAAGATAAGGTCAAAAGGGGTATGTGATTTAGACATAAAAGGTGATAACATAACTAATTAGGGACCTAATTTACTACGACCTATAGATAAAACCTGTGAACAAGAGAATTTAGGACCAGACTTGAAATAAGGAGCATTACGAGATGTAAAATGGATAATTTTGATTATATTAAATTTAAAAGGTTTTGCACAAACAAAACCAGTGCAACCAAGATTAAAAGGAAAGCTGGGGAAAATTTTTTTATAGCAAGTGTTCTTGATAAAGACTTCATTTCTCAAATACACAGTGAATTGAGTCCAGTTTATAAGAATACATGCGCTTCACCACTTGATACATGGTCAAAACATAGGGAAACAGGCAGTTTTCAGAGGAAGAAATCAAAACTGTCTATAGTCATGTGAAAAAATGCTTTAAATCACTATTGGTTAGAGAAATGCAAATTAAAACAACAATGAGGTATCACCTCAAACCTATCAAATTGGCTGATGTGACAGAAAAAAATGATAAACATCAGAGGGGATGTCAGAAATTTGGGATATTAATTAATGCACATTGGTGGAGATGTGAACTGATCCAACCATTCTGGAGAGCAATTTGGCACTATGCCCAAAGGACTATGAAACTGCATACCCTTTGATCCAGTAATACCACTGCTAGATCTGTATCCCAAAGAGAAATTGAAGGGATGTCCATCATTTGGGGAATGGCTGAACAGGTTGTGGTATATAATGGAATACTTACTGTGCTATAAGAAATGACAAGCAGGATGATTTCAGAAAAATATGGAAAAAGACACATCGATTAATGTGGCAAAGTAAAGTGAGCAGTACTATGAGAACATTGTACACAGTTAATGACAATATTGTACCATGAACAGCTGTGAATGACTTAACCATTCTCAGCAATACAATGATCCAAAACAGTTCCAAAAGACTCATGATGACAAATGCTATCCACCTCCAGAGAAACAGTCTGAATGTAGATCAAAGCATATTGTCTTTCACTTTTTAAAAATAGTGTTGTATTTTTTGGTCTGTTTTTTTATACATTATGATTTAACATGGAAACATTTTGCATGATTGCACATGTATAATCTATAGTAAATTGCTTACTGTCTCAGAGAATGGGAAGGGGAAGGAGAGAGGAAAAGAATTTGGAACTCAAATTTTTTAAAATGTTGAAAACTGTCTTTACGTGTAATTGAGAAAAAAATTTATGTTAAAAAAATGTTATTTTAACTGAGGCTTGAAGTCAATAAAGCCAGAAGGCTAGAGATGAGGAAGGGGAATATTTTGGGCATGAGGGAAAGTCAGTGAAAATGCCTGCAATTGAGAGACAGAATATCATGTTTGAGGTATGGAAAGGAGACCCGTGGTCTTGGGTCAGAATATGTGGGGATGATTTAAAGAGAAAGAAGACTGGAAAATGGAGAGGGGGGTAAATTATGAAGGACTTTGAACTTGAAAATGAAGTTTTCATAATTGATCCAAGAACTTAGCCACTGGAGTTTATTGAGTAGGGGGTGCCACGGTCAGACCTCCACTTTAGTAAGATCACTTTGACAGCTTAATGGAATGACCTGGAATGGGGTAAGAACTGTGGCAGGCTGGCGAGTCAGCAGGCTGTTGAGGTGGTGAGGGCCTACATAAGAGTGGTGGCAACGTTAACGGAAAGGGGAGTGTGCTACAGATGTTACAAAGGTAGATTTGATAGGGCTTGGCAGCTGATTAGATATGGGAGGAGTGAGAAGTCGAAGATGCCACCTAGGCTGCAAGCTTATATGAGATTGGTGCCCTCAGCAGAGCCCCACTCGGTGTAGAGGAGAGATATGTTCATTTCTGGCCATGTCGAGTTTGAGATGTCTGTGTCTAACCAGTTCTACATTTCCAGTAGGCAGTAGGAGAAAGAAGAGCAGAGCAGTTAGTTCTGAGTAAGTAGATTCGGAAATCAGCAGCAGCAGGGTAGTAATTGAATCCATAGGAACTGATGATATCGCCAAATAGAATAGTAAAGAGGGAGAAAAGAAAGAGCCCTTATGATACCTGTGACTGGGGTGAGAAGGAGCATTCAGATAGGTCGGAGAACCAAGATGAAGTGGCGTGCAACAACAGTGTCAGAGACTGAAGAGAGGGCAGGAAGGATAAGGATTGAGAAAGGGTCATTACAGGGACAGGGTAGAAAGTGGAACGGGGGAGGGGGGGGGGGCCCGGATAGGAAGGAAGGACATGGAATCAGTCTCTCACAATGTGCCAGCTGTGGAGAGGCTCTGCGTAATTACACATGTACAGCCTGTATTTGATGGCTTGTTCTTCCAGTGGGGGTGGCTGACGAGGGAGGAAGAGAAAGAATCTAGAATTTAAAGCTCTATAATCGAATGTTAAAAATATATATGTATATATATACATATATGTACAATTATTATTACTATTATTATTAACTACATCCAACTGGAACTTAAGATTC
>JAQQSU010018753.1:0-10413 GCA_028627135.1 Pseudochirops cupreus
AATATTGTCCCTTCCTATTCAATTGATCTTATGCCCTCTATGTATTCATATATATATATGCATACTCAGATATATGCTTATATGCATATATAAATCCTCTTATATAAATATATGTGTATGTATATGTATATATACATTTGTATTCCCTTCACCTGTCCTCATACTGAGAAAAGTTTCATCAGTTACAATTGTCACTTTTCCATATTGGCATGTTGGCATGATTTCTTTTCCGTGTTTATCTTCTCATGCTTCTTGTGTTGGAGTGTCAAACTTTCTTTTCAGTTCTGGTTTTTTCAGCAAGAATGTCTGAAAGTCCTCCACCTCACTGAATGACCATATTTTTCCCTGGAACACTGTAGTCAGTTTTGCTGGGTAGGTGATTCTTGGTTTTAATCCTAGCTCCCTTGATCTCCAGAATATCATATTCCAGGCCCTTCACCACTTCAGTATCTTAACCAAGAAAACTTCAAATGGAGTAATGAAGAGTTAAATATGACTGAAAATGACTGAACAACAAACAGCAACAAAAATGCTTACTCATCTTTCTCAGTTTTCATCTGGCTTCAAGACACTTGGTAGCTGCATGACTCTGGGAAAGTTACTTAACCCTGTTTGCCTCAGTTTTCTCATCTGTAAAATGAGCTGGAGAAGGAAATGGCAGACTACTCCAGTATCTTTGCCAAGAAAACCCCAAATGGGGTCATGAAGAGTCAGACACAACTGAAAATGACTAAAAACAACAACAAAAATATTTGCCAAGCACTTTGCTAAATGCTGGGGATGGAAACATAAAATTGAAAATCTTTTAAATTTTTTTTTCCCTTCAAGTAGTGTTCATTATAAGGGAGGCAATTCATATAGGAATGTTTGGTTTCATCATTAGGGCTGATGCGAAGCAATAAGGGCATATGGTAAAGTCCAGGGAACCTTGGGGATAATGGTCCTTGGCCTTGACCAATAACTGTTGGAAAAGAGGAACTCGACTGAAGGCAAGAGACCTTCTCCATTGGTTCTCAACCTGTGGGTTATGTTCAGTTTTTAAAAATGAAAATACATCCTTCATATCAGATATTTACATTGTAATTCATAACAGTAGCAAAATTACAATTACGAAGTAGCAACAAAAATAATTTTATGGTTGGGGGTCACCACAATATGAGGAACTGTATTAAAGGGTCATGGCATTAGGATAGTTGAGAACCACTGTTCTAGACTAACACCCATATTTTACAGATGAGGATACTTTAGCCAGTAAAGGTTAAGTTACTCGACTAGGTTGTGTGCATAGCAATAATCAAAAACAGAATTTGAATCCTGGGTCATTGCTTTCCACTGCACCAAACACCTTTCTTCTTTAATACTGTATTCCATTACATGGCTGACAGATGAGCTAAATATATCCAGAAACCAAAATGTGACTATAGGGTATTCCCTGCTTTTAAATGAAATGAGCTCTGGAAATAATATTGTTTGACTTATGAAAGGCAAAGTAACATCTCCATGGATGGTACCTGTTAGTGAAACAACTGTGCTGTAACCTTCCTGTACTAGGATAGCATAAGAACTATTGCATGAGGGAGTAAAGATAAGAGGAGCAAAGAAGGGAAGTATTTTGTGACAGTCCTTTGGCATAAGTGAATCTCTTCTGGGAGTAGTTAGAGTTTGCCTATTAACACTTGCTTTCTACAACTGGGTTCACTCCCCTAATGTAGGTGTGACTATCAATAGGTTAATTCCTTGTCCAGGTATTCAATTTATGTCTAAGGAAAAGCCTATGGGTCAGGCAGAGATGTTGAGGAAAACAACCCTTTATTGAGTTTGGGTATTGAAAATAACATGTAAAACAATGGGAACTAATTCTATGCAAACCTTTATTGCAAACAATGAGGAAGAGGGAAAAGGGTACCCAACATACTCTTGGGCATGCATACTAGCATGGACTATAACATGTCAGGGCAGCATTACATTGAGGAGCACAGAGATTCAGGTCCAGTGAAATAAGCCGGAAGGCAGTCAATATTGTGGGATGCTCCATGAACTTTTTATTTCATTGATCTTTTCTTACCTCTAAGAGAAATTAGGCAAAACCAAATACTACAGTTTCTATACTGCTCACTTCCTTAACTAACTAACAATATCTCACATTTCCATAATGATATTCAGCTCACAAAGTATTTGCACATATATTATCTCATTTCATTTAAACCTTACAGTCACTCAATAAATTAGAGAGGGGAAAGACATAGGGATTATAGCTTTTTGAACTGAAAATTACCTTAGAGACAATGGACTCCCAATTCCCTCCTCCTCTTGTAAAGATGAGGAAATTAAGTTAAAACCTTGCCCAGGGTCATATAGGAAGCAGACCAAAGGTTCAAATCCATGTCTTCTGACTTTATATCCAGTGGTCATTCTACACTATAACACCCTGACACCATTTTGTGGATTGAGAAACTGAGCCCAGCTCTGTAAGTGCATTTTTGTTTTTTGAGAATGAATGGAGAGGAGATGAAGGGAGTGGTAAGAGATTGGCCATGTAAACATTCCCCAATTCCTTTGCAATTAAAAGATGATCTAGGATTCTACTACAGATTCTAAAAGACAAAATGAGTGTTCTAGACCCCAAGTATCACTTGTTTTTCCCATTGCCATCTTAGTTTGATTAGGTGTGATTCCACTTATCTGGCCCCTACCTCCATTCTGTCCTTTCACTCTGTCCCCCTCCCCAGCCACTCTTTTTCTTTTCCTATAATCTCTGTTCCTTTTCTCTTTCTTCCCAAACACTTTTATATCTCCCTCTCTTCTCCCATCAAATCCTTTGAAAATAAATTTTATTGACACTTACCCCCCTCCTTTATAGTTATACCCCTGCATCTAGTTAAAATAATAAACAACTAACATTTGCATAGTGCTTTACGGTTTGCACTATGCTTTGTCAATATAATCTCATTTTATCCTCACAGTTCTGGGAAGTATTATCATCTTATAGGTGAGTAAACTGAGGCAGGCAGAGGTTAAGTGACTTGCCCACATAGCTAGTACATATTTGAGGTAGGATTTAAATTTGGGTTTTCCCAAGGTCCAACACGTCAATTACTGAACCATATAGCTATCTCTTGTAATGAAGAAAAACATTATGTGATGTGGGAATGACCAATGATATTCTAGTCCTAGGAGTGTGTATAATATATTCTACCTCCTGCTAACCCACATGGGGTTTAGGGCACCTACTTCTGGAAGAGCATTATGATGTATAATAAAGGGTTCCTGCTTCCAATTCAGATCCATGCAGGTGTAACTTTCACTGTACAGTAGAAAAAAGACCTTTTAATTGGGTTTAATGCAGAGTGTACATACAAAAAGGGCATGAAAAAGCCAGATTTCATGATTGTTCCTGTTAGAGTTTGAGGGGTGACCAAGTTAACTTGCTATAAGCCTCCTGAAATGGAGATAAAGGAAGACCTGCTAGAGTTTTGGTCAGGAGAGTAAGTTCAGAAAACTGTCAGATTTTTTCTATTGCATTTTGAAAACTAGGAAATCCAATAAAAGAGATTTCTGGGTTGGATCCTTGCAAACACAAATGGTCCAATGTCTATTCCAAGCAAATCTGTATAGGGTCTGACTCTAGACTTTATCTCCCAAATCACATGCCCATTAGCAGATGGGGCTCTCATAGTTTAACTGACTAAAACTTTCACTTAAAATTTAGGGGTATCCTGAATGGTAGTGATATTCTTCTGGTTCTGTTCACTTCACTATGTACCAGTTCACATAAATCTTTCCAAGTTTCTCTGAAATCACCTTGTTTGTCATTTTTTTTTTGTTTTTTGCTTTTTTGGAAAGGGGAAGGCGAAGCAATTGGGGCTAAGTGACTTGTCCAAGGTCACATGGCTAGTATGTATTAAGTGTGTGAGGTCACATTTGAACTCAGGTCCTCCTGACTCCAAAGGCAGTGCTCTATTCACCGTGCCACCTAGCCACCCCATGTTTGTCATTTCTCATAGCACAATAGTATTCCACTACAATTATATACCACAGCTTAGCCAGTTCCCAATTCATGGACATCCCTTTGATTTCTAATTCTTAGCCACCACAAAAAGAACTGCTATGAATATTTTTGAACACATAGGTCCTTTTCCCTTTTTGGGAGGAGGGAAATATCTTTAGGATATAGATCTAACAGTGGTATTTCTGAATCAAAGAGTATGCATAGTTGTATCACCCTTTGTACATAATTCCATTTTGCTCTCCGTAATGGATCAGATCGCAACTCTACCAACAGTGCATTAGTATCCCAGTTTTTCCACATTCCCCTCCAACATTGAATGTTTTCCTTTTTTGTCACATTAGCCACTCTGATGGGTTTTAGGTGGTACCTCATAGTTGTTTTAATTTGTGTTTCTCTGGTCAATAGTGATTTAGAGCACTTTTTTCATATGACTATAGATAACTTTGATTTCTTTGTCTGAAAACTGCTTGCTCATGTTCTTTGACCACTTATCAATTAGGGAATGACTTATATTTTTATAAATTTGATGATATTCTGTCTATATATGTGAGAAGTGAGTCCTTTACTGGAGATACTTGTTGCAAATTTTTTTTTCCTTATAATTTTGGTTACATTGGTTTTGTTTGTGTGAAAAGTTTTTAATTTTATATGATCAAAATTATCTGTTTTATATTTTATACTGCTCTCTCTGTATTCTTTGGTTCTAAAGTCTTCCTTTATCTATACATTTGACAGGTAAACTGTTTCATGTTCTAGTCATTTGTGTATAGTGTCACCCTTTATGTCTAAATCCCATTTTGACTTTATCTTGATACGTAGTGTGAAATGTTGGTTTATACTCAATTTCTGCCATACTGTTCTCCAGTTTTCCCAGGGGTTTTAGTCAAATAATAAGTTTTTATTCCAAAATCTTAGATCATTGGTTATCATATACGAGATTACTATGGCCATTTCCTATAATGTAATTTGTACCTAATCTATTCCACTGATCTACCAATCTATTTCTTAGTCAGTACCATATTGTTTTGATAATTACCACTTCATAATACAATTTGAGAGGTGTGACTAGACCACCTTCTTTTACATCCCCCCTCCCCTTGATATCCTTGAGCTTTTGTTTTTCCAGATGAATTTTGTTATTAATTTTTTCTACCTCTTTATGTCTAGATGTATCTTACAGGTTTTTCTTGGGGGCTGCATTCTCACATGACTTAGCTGTGGGAAAACTTTGGTCTCTAGTTCCTGAACCTTTGATGGCTTTTCCAATATTTTAAAGCTCACAACATTGCAGCCTAGCCTGACCCACCTTCAATATTTAATCCACCTAACAGCAAAAAGAACAAAGAGGCAGAGCGACAGAATGCCACTTATTCATATTCTACATGGCACCTTGGGAGGAGGGAAAAGAAGGGTACAAGGCTTCTTTCCCCCTCCTGAATGCATACACTATCTCATCTCTCCATTTCCAGTAGGATATGGAAGGATATTTGACCCTTTGCATTGTATTCAATTCAATTCCTGCTCAACAACCAAATAAAAGAGTTGTGGGTTTTTTTGTTTGTTTTTTACCAGAAACTGGGTAGACAGAAAAACAGGAAACAGTCAAAGAATACTTACACATGATCTGAATGGTGGACAGTTCCATGTATCTGGTATTTCCATACAGAAGCTCACTACCTCCACTCCTATACCCATATGAGTCAAATGTAGGCAAAACCCATTGTGTTTGCTCCCAGATCTGGCCCTTAACTGCCAGGTCTCCTCTTAAAAATATTGTAGATACAACCATTATATGACATAGGATCAGGAAAATCTGGGCATGTGAGTTGAGTCTTAATGTAAGAGTAGGGTTTTAACAAGTAGATGTGAGAAGAGGAATATGTCCTAGGTGGGAAAGATAAACAGCAGAAATACTACTTGTATTAGTAATCCAATTTAGTTGGAGCAGAATTTGCCAATAAGTCAGGAAAAGTAGGTTTCAGGTAGATTGTGGTGGACTTTAAATGTAAATTTAAGGAATTTATACTTTATTTTATACGCTGTAAGATGCAACTGAAAACTTTTGAGTGACATATTCAGACTTTTTTATTAGGAAGATTATCCTTATAGCATTATGAAGGAGGTACTAGGTAAGTATAGAGGGCCAGCAAATCAGGTTACCCTGAAGGATTTATTGTCATTAGTAATAAAACTGAAGCAGTGATACTGGAGGAAGGGGAGTGGGGATTTGGGACCCTTTTAGACTTTCACAGTAATCCATCAATTAAGTGTATTGGAGAAGGCACAAGGAAATACTAGAAACCTGTGTGTACATATGCATGCACTTGAGGTTGGATGTCAGTGGTGGCAAAAAGAACCCTAACTAATGTAAAGTTGTTTCCAGGATTGTGTATAGCATGTGAACATGCTATGGTATCTAGAATGAAAAGGGAAGTATACATGATATAGGAAGGAAACAGCTAGTTTTGGATTCCATTTACACATTTTGGAGAATGAGTAAAATAAGAAGAGGAAAACTGTAAAATAGATTTGTGTATGAAAAAGTAACATCCATTATAATGGTTTGCATGAAATTCTTATTATTAAATACAATTATGTAAAATATGCATAACATTAATTTTGTTGTAACTTTTACTTGATCATAACTCTAGTCATGTATCCATCTTCACAGCTTGTTGCTCATATAGTATATATGACTGTCTGCTAGAAAGGATCAAAGACTGAAGCCTCTGCTTCGAGTTCTGAGAGGCAATTTAGAGCTTGACCTAGAGGAAGAAAACAAATTCAACCCAAGGGCCACCATCAAATAATGGCATTATGCTAAGCAATCTTTTTGAGTTATGAATTCAATAATTCAAAATCTTGATTTGAATACATTCATACCGTTGGATCATTTGCTCTTTTTCACTTCAAGGTGAATGATTTACAAAGGAAACCAGGTTATAAGAAGGGCATTCATAAGATAGTCATCTCTATGTCAAGATAAATCATTTAGATTTGATAAGAGATTCTCCTTGATTATAGAGCTGAATGAAACATGAGTGATACTTGGACAGGCCTAGAAACCAACTTTGCAAAGAACATTTTCTTTAAACTCTGTGGTTGCAAAATGACTACATTATTTGAAATGTAAACAGAGTATTAGGGAGATGTTTACTTATCCTATTGTAGCATGTGATGTATCCAATTTGTAGAGTTTTTGCCATAACTCTACTTTTACTAGTGCAATAGCAGAATACTGAGACACATTGGTTTAATCTGGTATTTAAAGTTGCTCACTCTCACAGCCAACAGCAGAAACACATTACTTGGTGCAATAAATAGGGGCTGCCAGAAAAATAGTCCCTCCCTTAAGTGGAATTTTAAAGGTAATTAATGCAGAGATTAATTACTTTTAAGCTATCACTTTAGTTAGAAAGAGAAACACAGATGCAAAATATCCAATGTTTCTATGTATTTGTATGGGATTGAGAACTGAAAAATGCCCCCCCCCAAAAAAAATTAAAATCATTTTAGTATTAAGTACTGGAGGAACACAGCTGCCTTGTGTTTCGTCCTGAATCTAGATTTATACTCTCCATTGTCTGTTAGAAATACTTAGTGATGCCATGGTTCTTTTGGTAAGCAGATAGCATAATCAAATAATAATCTAGAATTTAAAATCTCCAATGCTCTGTATATCATGACAAATTTTAAAGGCAGTGAGAGGATAGGCAAGGAAAATAATAGAATCTTAGAGCTAGAAGAGATCTCAGAAATCAATTTTTCCAATCCCTTTATTTTTTAGTGGTAGAAGTTAAGGCTCCCAAATGTTTAGTGACTTGTTTAAACTCACACAGATAAGGGATGAGAGGCGAGATTTGAACCTAGATTCTTTGTGTTTCTGTTTTACCAGACTGCCTCCTGTTTCATCAGTAGGCATTACTCACTTCATTTCTTTGTCTTGTGATTTGCTTCTGGCAACAAAACTACTCCTCTGGTTTCTTTGACCTATTTGGAATGTCTCAGTAACAATGATGAACACATCTAGATTACAGATGAGGTCAAAGTTGGCCCTTTGATTTCATTGGCATAAAGAATATCAAGATTAAAAGACTCTGTCTACCAGTGTGGTTTGGCAAATTCTTTGCAATTTATATTCTTGGAAATTTTACTTAGAAGAATGGGGGGTTAAGTATCTCGCCCGACGTCTCATAACCAGTATATGTCAGAGATGGGGCTAGCTTTTTATCCAAATAACAGGCTGATTCTTTAACATTCAACAAATGCCTAATTAAATAATTGCTTGCCTACATGGCTCAACTCTAGTTCCCAATTTCTGGTTTCAGTAACAGCATTTTAACAATATATTATCAAGTATAGGCTACTATATTTAAATTTTTTTCAAGTAGAAATTATTCAAAATCCACTCTCTGAGCTAAAAAGCGTTTTTAGAATTTCTCCAATTCACATTTCTCTGATTACAGATGAAGAAACAGGTATAGTCGGCATGCATTTTCCTCTCTTTAATTTCCTGTTTAGAGCTTTTTCCATTACACTACAAAGTCTCTTTCTGTGACGTTTCTTACATCAAATATCCTGGAGGAAGCATGGCAGGAGACAAAGAAGCCTGGGTTTTGAAGTCAGGGTACCTGGATTCAAATCCTGTCTCTTTCCCTTACTCTCCATGTAACTTTGAGTCAATTGTCTTGCCTCTCTGGGCTTTCATTTACTCTTTGGTAAAAGGAGGGAGTTGTATTAAATGCTCATCAAAGTTCTTTGTAGCCTGAATCAGTTATGAAGTGATCATGAAGGACTGATTCATTGTTGATACTCGAGAAGATCCTTGAAGTCATTGACAAATGAAGGCTTGTAGCCCAGCCTTGTCAATGAGGGTATAAAGTGGTTGTTGAAGATGATGGGGAAATTTTCCAGTTCAATAATAGCAGCCATTTTAGATGGGAATGGATGAGAGCATAATACTAAACAAATGAAATGAGAAGAACTTCAAAAATAAGCTCAAGTCAGTTCTGGGAAAGGCCCCTTTCCTCTCCTGCCCCAAAAAACAAAGATGCAAAAAAGAAACAAATAATGCAGCATGTTTTCCTTCCTTCCTTCCTTCATTCATTGCTTTTTTTGGAGGGCAATAGGAGTTAAGTGACTTGCTAAGGTCACATGGCTAGTTTTTGTGTTAAGTGTCTGAGGCTGAATTTGAACTCAGGTCCTCCTGACTCCAGGGCCAGTGCTGTATTCACTGAACCACTTAGCCACCCCTGCAGCGTGCTTTTAAGTGGAACGGAGATTACAAGAGTTGACCAAGCTGCAGGATGGTGTCCTTACTTTCAACTATCTTAAAGGAAGTCTGTAATGCCTCTCTGTCTCTGTCTCTCTCTTCTCTTTTTTTTTTTTTTTTTTTTTTTAGTAACCTGAACCAGAGAAGGTTGAGGTATTGTAAAGAATTATTGTCACTGTGTGAGCCTAGGAGCTATACTTCTGACCCTTAAAACTGTTGATGACTTCCCACCTTTTCTTTTAATGCCCCCAACCTACCCAGGTATCTGTCTTGTGTCAAATTCCTGCAGGGTTGGTCTTCACTGGTACAAAATTTGGGATGTTAATTTCTAAGTCCATGCAGGAGAATCAAGCTACTTCAGAATTATTTGCTTCTGTCTACATAAAATATTATTTGCCAAATTAATTTATCATTATTTTACTTGGTATAGTTTGTAGTTCACAACAAGAAATCATTAGAAAAACATTTCTAGCCCCCTTCTCATGCCTCTCTTTGACCTGGGGCACAATCCTGTCAATGTTATTGATTGTTAGATGCAAAGACTTTTGAGGGACTGTAAACTTCAGCCCTTCATCCAACGCAACTTAAATTGGGACTTGTGGAAGACTTGTCATGTCAGAAATCAATATGCTTTTTGAGGGAAGTCAGAGTAAAGTGTTGAACGTCTAAACAAAAATTCTTTTCACTACATTAAGTAAAAGGAAGATCAGATAACTTTTAACTCTAAACTAAATGTGCTGATTTTTAATTTCTTTGGAATAAAAAGATCTTGGTTTGAATGCTCTCTCTGATAATTACAACCCATATGACCTTGGAAATCTCATTTAACTTTCCTGAAGAAGATAATTAAAACAGACTCTGAGTCCCCCCCCCTCCCCGCCCCCCACCTATTTAATAAGAAGGGTTTGAACTAGATTACTTCTGAGGTCTCCTTTAGGTATTTGATCCTAAAAAAAGAATACAAATATTTAGAACTGAAAAAGAATATCTATAGAGTTCAATTCAACATGAATATGAGAGAAACAGAAAGTCAAAGAGACAATTGAGAGAGATAAGGAGAAATAGTCATGGTTGATCTTTGGTATATTATGCTACCCCCACCCTTTCCTGTCCCTCTGTCTACTTTTCCTTC
>JAQQSU010018754.1:0-10413 GCA_028627135.1 Pseudochirops cupreus
TCACATGTATAATTCTTGTCCATACCATAGAGAATTTTCCAAACACACTGGGGGGGGGGGGGGGTTCTTCTGGTTCTTTTAATATTATGTGACCATCAAGGCTGTCCAACTTTTACTTTCATTTCTGTTACATGATCTAAACATCTTAGTCTAAGGCTAAATATGGAGAAGTTCATCAGCTATCGGTTAACCATTTGATGGTAAAGCCTTCAACAATTTCAACTCAACAAAACAAAGGGAAACACAAAATGAGCCATGGTCCTGTGCATCTCTCATCTGCTTCCACAGTGATGGTGGCAGAATGATGAAAAGGGGGGCAAAAGGTGTTCATAATAACAGTTTTTAAACATTAAGATAACAATTGACACTCAACTGTGAGGTACTTAGTTAACAATGAGTGGACAGGAAGAAGTGACTTGTATCAAATTTAATGGTCTTGCTATAACTGAAACTATCAAACAGTAAGAGGTTGCAACTGAATGGAATCATGACTTATAGGTTCTTCTTGGAGAGTTAAAAGGAGTTGTTGAAGTTGGTTTTAACATATGTCCAAAGGCAAGAATGAACACCATTGCATGTGACACATTGAAAAGAATTTGTAAAAAGAAGTAAGCCAAGAACTTCTCCCTCTCTGAACCTGATAAATCTAACTTCAAAATAAACAAGAAAGAAGTTATGGAGGTGAATAGAATTTTAGAGAAGGTGGATAAGACAGACCTCTGGAGAAAATTGAATGGGGATAAAAAGGAATATACCTTCTCCTCAGTGGTACATGGCACATACACAAAATTCGACTATGTACTAGGAAATAAAAACCTCACAATCTAGTGCAGAAAGACAGAAATATTAAATGCATCTTTTTTCAGATCATGATGCAATAAAAATTATATGTAATAAAGGGCCATGGAAAGATAGATTAAAAAATAATTGGAAACAAAATAATCTTATCCTAAAGGTCAAACAACAAATCATAGAAACAATAGTAACTTCATTCAAGGGAATGACATTAATGAAACAACATACCAAAACTTATAGGATGCAGCAAAAGTAGTTCTTAGGGGAAATTTTATATTGACATAAATAAAATAGAGAAAAAAGGAGATCAATGAATTGGGCATGCAACTGAAAAAGCTAGAAAAAGAACAAATTGAAAATCTCCAATTAAATACTAAAATAGAAATACTGAAAACAAAAGGAGAGATTAATAAAATCAAAATAAAGAAAGCTATTGAACTAATAAATAAAACTAAGAACTGGTTTTATGAAAAAACAATAGAATTGATAAACCTTTAGTCAATTTGATTAAAAGAAAGAAGAAAACCAAATTACCAATATCAAAAATAAAAAGGGTGAACTTACCTCCAATGAAGAGGAAATTAAAACAATAATTAGTAATTATTTTGCCCAATTATATGCCTATAATTTGACAATCTTGGTGAAATGGATGAATAGTTGCAAAAATATTAATTGCCCAGATTAACAGAAGAGGAAATAAAATACTTAAATAGCCCCATCTCAGAAAAAAAAAAATTGAACAAAGCATAAATGAACTCCCTAGAAAAAATCTCCAGGGGCAGATGGATTTGCAAGTGAATTTTATCAATTTCAATTTTATTAATTCCAATACTTTATAAAGTATTTGGGAAAATTGGAGAAGGAGTCCTACCAAATTCTTTTTTATGATACAAATATGGTACTGATACCTAAATCAGAAAGAGCCAAAAAAGAAAAAAGAAAATTATAGATCAATTTCCCTAATGAGTATCAGTGCAAACATTTTGAATAAAATATTAGCAAAAAGATTATGGTAACTTATCACAAGAATAATACACTTTGATCAGGTAGGATTTTTTCCAGGAATGCAAGATTGTTTCAATATTAGGAAAACTATCAGTATAATCTATTGTATCAACAACAAAACTAGTAGAAATCATATGATTATCTTAAGAGATGCAGAAAAAGCTTTTGATAGAATACAATACCCATTCCTATTAAAAACACTAGAAATCATAGGAATAAATGGAATCTTCCTTAAAATAATGAGTAGTATCTACCTAAAACCATCAGCAGGTATTATCTGTAATGAGGATAAGCTAGATGCATTTCTAATAAGATCAGGGGTGAAACAAGGATATCCACTATCGTCCCTCTTATTCAATTTGGTATTAGAAATGTTAGCTGTAGCAATAAGAGAAGACCAAGAAATTGAAAGAATTAGAATAGTTAAAGAAGAGATTAAACTATTACTCTTTGCAGATGATATGATGATATACTTAGAGAATCCTAGAAAATCAAGTAAAAACCTACTTGAAATAATAAATAACTTTAGCAAAGTTGGAGGATATAAAATAAACCCACATAAATCCTTGGCATTCCTATATATTTCTAATGAAGTCCAACAGCAAGATATAGAAAGAGAAATTCCATTTAAAGTTACTGTAGGCATTATAAAATATTTGGGAGTCTACCTGCCAAAACATACCCAAGAACTATAGGAATACAATTACAACATACTTTTCACACAAAAAAAGTCAGATCTAAGTAATTGGAAAAACATCAGTTACTCATGGTTGAGAAGAGCTAATATAATAAAAATGATAATTTTATCTGAATTAATTTACCTTTTTTAGTGCTATACCAATCGGACTACCAAAAAATTATTTTATAGAGCTAGAAAAAAATAGTAACAAAATTCATCTGGAACAACAAAAGTTCCCGAATATCCAGGAAGTTAATGAAAAGAAATTCTAGGGAAGGTGGCCTAGCCATACCAGATTTTAAACTGTGTTATAAAGCAGCAGTCATCAAAACTACTTGGTACTGGTTGAGGAATAGAGTGGAATAGATTAGGTACATGAGACACAGTAGTCAATGCCTATGGTAATCTACTGTTTCATAAACCCAAAGACTCCAGCTTCTGGGATAAGAACTCATTATTTGACAAAAACTGTTGGGAAAACTGGAAAATAGTATGACAAAAACTGGGCATAGACCAACATCTTACACCATATACCAAAATAAAATCTAAATGATTTCATGATTTAGATATAAAGGCTGATACTGTAAGAATCTGAAAGAACAAGGTATAGTTTACCTGTCAGATTTATGGAAAAGAGAAGAATTTATAACCAAACAAGAGATAGAGAACATTACAAAATGCAAAATGGATCCTTTTAATTACATTAAATTGAAAAGGTTTTGTACAAACAAAGCCAATGTAACCAAGATTAGGAGGGAAACAGAAAATTGGGAAAGAATGTTTACAGCCAGTGTCTCTGATAGAGGTCTCATTTCTAAAATATACAGAGAACTGAGTCAAATTACAAGAATACAAGTCATTCCCCAGTTGATAAATGGGCAAGGGATATGAAGAGGTACTTTTTAGAGGAAGAAATTAAAGATATCTATAATCATATAAAAATGCTCTAAATCACTATTGATTAGAGTAATGCAAATCCAAACAACTCTAGAGTACCACATTTCACTGGTCAGATAGGCAAACATGACAAAATAGGAAAATGAGAAGTGCTAGAGAAGATGTGGGAAAATTGAAACACTAATGTATTGTTGGTGCAGTTTTGAACTGATCCAACCATTCTGGAGAGCAATTTGGAATTATGCCCAAAGGGCTATGTGCATACTTTTTGACCAGCAATACTACTTCTAGGGCTGTATCCCAAAGAGATCATACAAGTGGGGGACCAGTATACACAAAAATATTTATTTTGTGGTGGCAAAGAATTGGAAATCAAGGGGATACCCATCAGTTGGGGAATGGATGAACAGGTTGTGGTATATGAATGTAACAGAATACTATTCCATTCCAATGGAAATGAGGAGCAGATAGACTTGATAATAACCTGGAGAAACTCATATAAACTGATGCTGAGTGAGGGGAGCAGAACCAGGAGAACATTGTACATAATAACAGACACATCATATCAATGATGACTGGCTTTGATAGACTGGGCTCCCCTTAGCAATGCAAGGTTAAAAGATAACTCCAAAGGATGGAAAAGCCTATCCACATCTGGAGAAAGAATTATGGAGCCTAAGTACAGATTAAAACAAACTACTTGCTCTCTCTCTTTTTCACTTTGTTTTCTTTCTTCTTCCTCATTATTCATTCCATTGGTTATTTTTCTTATTTACAAGCTGACTAATGTTTAGTGTGAAGGTATATGTAGAACCTATATCAGATTGCATGCTGCCATGGTCCAGGGGGTAGAGGGAGAGGAAGAAATGGTGGGGGAGAAAATTTGGAACTAAAAATCTTGTGGAACTGAATATTGTAAAGTAATAGTAAATAAATTTAATAAAAGAAAAAGTACAATAATAATCCTAAAAAAATTTTTTTTAAATGAAGTAAGAGAAGTAGAGGAAAAATTGGGAAGAGAAATGAGAAGGATGCAAGAAAGTCATGAAAAACATGTCAACAACTTGCTAAAGGACACCCCCAAAAATACTGAAGAAAATAACACCTTAAAAAATAGACTAACCTAAATGGCAAAACAGATCCAAAAAGCCAATGAGGAGAATAATTCTTTAAACATAAGAATTGACCAAATGGAAAAGGAGGTCCAAATGCTCACTGAAGAAAATACTTCCTTAAAAATTAGAATGAAGCTAATGAAAGGTAATGACTTTATGAGAAATCAAGAGATTATAAAACAGAACCAAAAGAATGGAAAAAAATAGAAGACAATGTGAAATATCCACTGACCTGAAAAACAGATCCAGAAGAGATCATTTTAAAATTATTGGACTACCTGAAAGCCATGATCAAGAGTCTAGACATCATCTTTCAAGAAATTATGAAGGAAAACTTCCCAGATATTTTAGAACCAGAAGATAAAATAGAAATTGAAATAATCCACCAATCACCCCTTTTAAAAGATTTCAAAAAGAAAATGTCTAGGAATATGTGTAATGCCAAGCACAAGCAACTTCCAGGTTTGGATTATGAGCATAGCAAACTCCATTTATTCAGTGACAGATTAAGGCAAAATATTCACAGAAAATCAAAATACAGCATTCACCACATGTAACTCAATAATTTAGTAAGTCCTAAATTCAATCACAAAGTACTTAGGTCCAAGTACTCCACCCCTGGGTAGTACATTCATTTACTCAATCACAAAGTCTTCTCTCTATTCAACTGGATATTAGTTTCCAATCATAAATAAAGTATATTCATTTGATCACAAAGCAAAAAAAAAAAAAATCAAAGTACTCCACCCCTGGATCACAACCGAATTACAATTATCATTAGTTACCACCAAGCACCTTCTCAAAGGGGCAGTGGAGAGCACAAAGGCCATCTACCCCTAAGCCACAACAAGGTTATGATATCATCACAGCATTCAATTCCCAAGGAGAGGTCTTTTCTTCATCTTGACCTGAGGCAAGTTCTCTGTGGAGACAAAGCTTAACAAAGCCACAATATACATTGCCAGCATCCTCATCAATTTGCTCTCTGCCTGCAGAACAGTCTCAGGACTGCTGAAAACATCAGCAAGACCCTCCTCCAGGATTTATGTAAACATACAACCAGAAAATCCTCTTTAGAGTTTCTGAACCAACAGCAAGGTTCCAGGACCTCTGCAACAACAGCACTGTCCTTTACCAGCAGACAAATCTGGCAAAGAAACATCAAAACAGACAGAAAAAATACCAGCACCACAGTCATACCTCCTCAGTTCACGGCAGCTCCAGGTGGCAGTTCTCAAAAGTCTTGGGCAGCTCCAACTGGCCCTCAGCAATCCTGGTGGCTTTGACTAGCAGTTCTCTCTCTCTTTCTCTTTCTCTCTCTCTCTCTCTCTCTCTCTCTCTCTCCCTCTCAGCAACTCTGGCCCCTGGCAATTCTCTCTCTCTCCCTCTTTCTCTGTCTCCAAGATGCTGTTCCCAAAAGTTCTTCTGGCCTCTCTCTGCTTGGGTCTCTCTACACATGGCACCAGCTCCTCCCAGTTCAGCCCACTCTCTTCACATCAACAAGTCCATCCCACAAGTAGAATTCACAAGCTCTGTGTTTTAACACTTAACCTGAAAACCAAGCCAATACAAGGGGATCTTTAAATTCCATTACCATTACAATATTGTCATCAAATTGCAGAGTTCCCAGGTCAAGGAGAAAATATTGCAAGCAGTCAGAAAGAAGCAATTCAAGTATTATGGAAACACAATCAGGAAAACACAAGATTTAGCAGCTTCTACATTAAGGTATCAAAGGGCTTGGAATACGATATTCCGGAGGTCAGAGGAGCTAGGATTAAAACCAAGAATCACCTACCCAGCATAACTGAGTATAATACTTCAGGGGAAAAAATAGACATTCAATGAAATAGAAGACTTTCAAGCATCCTTAATAAAAAGACCAGAGCTGAACAGAAAATTTGACTTTCAAATATAAAAATCAAGAGAAGCATGAAAAGGTAAAGAAAGAGAAATCATAGGACTTATTAAACTTGAACCATTTACATTCCTACATGGAAAGATGATATTTGTAACTCATGAGACTTTTCTCAGGATTAGGGTAGTTGAGGGGAATGTGTGTGTGTGTGTGTGTGTCTGTGTGTGTGTCTGTGTATGTGTGTCTGTGTGTGTGTCTGTGTGTGTGTGTGTAGACAGAGGGCACAGGGAAAGTTGAATATGAAAGGATAATATCTAAAAAATAAAATGAAAGGATGAGAGAGGAATATATTGGGAAAAGGAGAAAGGGAGAGATAGAATAGGGTAAATTATCTCACATAAAAGAGGCAAGAAAAATCTGTTACAAAGGAGGGTAAGATGGGGGAAGTGAAAGGGAATGAGTCAATTACTCTCATTGGATCTGGCTCTGGGAGGGGGGGGAAATAATATACACATTCAATTGGGTATCTTACCCTATGGGAAAGTAGGGTGGGAGGGGATAAGATGGGGGGATGATAGAAGGGAAGATCAATTGATGGAGGGTGTAGTTAGAAGCAAAAGGTACAGGGTCAAAGGAGAAAATAGAATAAGTGGGGAGAGGGATAGGATGGAGGGAAATATAGTTAGTCTTTCACAATATGACTATTATGGAAATGTTTTGCATAACTGCACATGTATAGCCTATACTGCATTGTTTGTCTTCTCAGTAGGGGTGGGTGGGGAGAGATGAAGGGAGAGAATATGAAAGTAAAAGTTTTTAAAAACAATCAACAAAAAAAAATTGTTTTTACATGCAACTGGGTAATAAGATATATAGGCAATGGGGTATAAAATCTATCTTGCCCTATAAGAAAGTAAGGGAGAAGGGGATAAGAGGAAGGGGGTTGATAGAAGGAAGGGCAGACTGGGGGAAGGGGTAATCAGAATGCATGCCATCTTGGGGTGAAGGGAGGGGAAGGATGGGGATAAAATTTGGAACTCAAAATCTTGTAGAAATGAATGTTGAAAACTAAAAATAAATAAATAAATTCTGAAAAAAAAGAAAAGACATGGATTAATGAATTATCACCATTTTCTAAAGGTGTTGATAAATTCAATCACTACAAGAAGATTAAAATAACTTAATATACACCTTATCTAGAGCTACACTTTAAACTTGCAGTTTGCAGTTGTAGTTGCAGTTGCTGTAACTATACATCTATACACACACACATATATACATACATATATATGCATACATATATACACATATATATGTATATGTGTAGACACTGAGAGATAAAATCATAATCCAATGGTCACACAGCTCACATGTGTCAGATGTGTCTATATATAGCCACAGCTACTACAACAGTAGTTTAAAGAATAAATTCATATCAAAAATCTAGTAGAAAAGGATGGTGAGCAGTATTACACCAAAACATATCAAGAAACAGTAGAAGAATGGGCATAGTGATGCATGCCCTTGATCCTTGCTATTGAAGGTGGCTAAAGATGGTAGATTGCTTGAATTTGAGAGTTCTGCACTACTGTAGGACTAAAGTCATTTGAATATCTGCACTAAGATTGGCACAAATAAGGTAAGCCCTGGGAGTAGGGAGCCACCAGGCTGCCTAATGAGAGGCAAAGGCACACAGTTGGAAAAACAGAATATCAATAAGTATTATGACTGGGTTCATGAGTGGCCACTACAATTCCAGTCTAAGTGACAAAAAAAAAAAGTGATTTAGTTTCTAAGGAAAAAGGAGTGGAGTAAACAAGTTTGTTGAAACCTTGGTAAGAGATTCTATTAAGTCAGTTCATCATAAGGAGAAAACTGAAAGGGTAGTGACAATGAAAAAGATCTGTCAAAATTTCTATAACAAACTTTCCTCAATGACAGTAAAACTGCAATATGTAGATTTTAACATTACAGTCCCTAGTGTACTATGTGAGAAAATGGAAATAGCATTAAAGAAACAAAATGGAAGGAACAGCTACATTAGACCAAGTACAATATACAGAAGATGTCTATGATGAAGACAACATAAGTTTCAGAACATTGCAGGATGGATTATTAAGACATCTGGAAAGGGAGCGAACATAAAACCCATTGGGGGAAAAAATCTCAAGATTTATTTTTACCAAATAAAAGTAACTAAAAATTATTATTAACTACTGACCCATATATCTATTTTCCCACCTCTACAAAATCTTTCTAAGAATAATCCATATAGATATAGTGGGGCATCCTTGATTAAAGTATGAGAAAGGAACAGGTGGGCTTTCACACAGTGGGAATTCGAAGACCTTCCCTGCTTTGAAAATACACTCTGCCTCCTAATAGGCTGAATGTAATTACATGGAGCCTGTGGTGGGAGGAATTTGCTGAAGGGTGGAGCAGAACCCACAGGAAACTGGGAGTCAGAGCAGCTAGTCACTATTGGTAGGAGAGGATGCATCCGAGGGAGACAGTTAGACTTATGAGTAAATATTAGTCTCATATTGGTTTGTGGGAAGGCTAAAGGATGGTGTTGCTTTCTGCTACATTGTGGTGCATTAACTTCTATATTGCTATGATGGATTTGGCTTCCTGATGTTGGGATTTGGTTTTCTGGTGTCTGAATAAATGTTTTGCTTCTGTCTTCTTTATGGAGAGTCTGTTATACATTGCAATTGAGCACTATGCAGGTATATTTATAGTTTTCCTTGATTCTGTGAATATTGCATTGACGCTACACACAGTCATGCCATTCTGCACCAAATGACATATTTATAGTCATATAATTGATGAGAAGGTATAGAGAATACATGATCCCACAACTGATTATATAATAGCATTTGATTCAGTAGAGAAAAAAAATACCTTATAAGTTTTCCCCCACGTTGTCTCTCCAACTCAAGTTAAATTCATTCAAGTCTCCTTGAAAGATACAAGACCAAAGATGATTCTATTTGATAACTTCATATGCTTTGTATAAAATAAGGAATTGTATATTTATCAAATGTGAATTTAACATAGTCATGGAGAATATCCAGCACAAAGTAAAAAAGGTACAGGAGTTCTTTATAGATGGTAAGGTCCCCCATATGCTCCTATGTAGCTTCCTAAATAATGAAATAATTAATTGGTTAAAAATTTGTACCCTAACTATTCACAAAGGAAAACCCAAGTGGATGAAGAGTACCTATTTTCCATATTATTACATGCATTTGGATTGAAAGTTGATGGAACTTATCTGTATATCTGTAATAGTAATGAAATCTGAAGTTCCTTTTGTATTGCTAAGAAGTATTTAGCACCTAGTTTCAAATTAAGCCTCTGTTAAAGAAACAGAAGGTATGAACCCCTGTTGCTGATGTAACAAGGAGGGGCTAAACAGGGAACCCCTGCTGCTAAAGTAACAGGAAGGGGCTGAACAGGGAGTAGTAATACTGTATATAAGGGAAAACACTAGCAGGGAAAGTCAGAATTTCTTGGAGCAAGCCACGTGGAGGCTGGATAAAATGATTTTGCATGGAGCTTATGGTACTGAAGGAGGGCCACCAGGAGCTGATGAGGAGCTGCTGAGGAGTTGTTGAGGATTTCCAAAGGCCAGCTGGAGCTGCTGAAGATTGAGGAAGCACGACTGTGGTGCCAGAATTTTATCTGTTCCTGACTTTGATAAGCCTTGACTTCCCAGGAACAGAGACTGTGAAGGATTTAAAGTGGACTAGACACTGTGAGCTTCAGCATGGAACAGGAACTGCGTGGAGAGCTAGACAAGGAACTGGGAGCTATATACCTTTGAACCCAGGTGATAGTTTGGTGAATCCAGGTAGGAGCTTGGGCCATAGAAGGGGATCCTGTGATAAGTTGTAACATTGCGAATGCTGTACCTTGATTTTCTGTGAATGTTTTTTCTCTGATTTGTTATTAAATAAATAGAGTGCTCACTATACTATGTAATCAGAACTTTGAAAGCAATTCACACCAGCATCTTCTGGAAAGCTGCTCATGCATGGCTTTACAATATCTTGGACAGA
>JAQQSU010018755.1:0-10411 GCA_028627135.1 Pseudochirops cupreus
AAATTTTAGAAAAGTTAGATATGATAGTCAAATGAAGAAAAATGAATAGGAATGGAAAAGAAGTATGCTTTTTTTTCTCAACAGTAAATGGAACCTTCACAATATTTGACACCTTATTATGTCATAAAACCTCACAAACATATATAGAAAAGCAGAAATATTAAAATGCATCCTTCTCAAACCATAAGGCAATGAAAATTGTATTCCATAAAGGACTGGGGAAGCACAGATGAAAAAATAATAAGAAATTAAATAATATAACCTTGAAAAATCAGTAAGTGAAAGAGTAGATCATAGAAACAATCAATAATTTAATTGAAAAGAATGACAAAAATGAGACAACATACTAAAATTTATGAAATACAGCTAAAGCAGTAATTAGAGGAAAAATTGTATCTCTAAACATATACAATCAATAAGAGAAAAAGAAGATCAATGAAATTAGCATGCACCTAAAAAAAACTAGAAAAAGAAAAATTTTAAAATCCCCAGTTAACAAAATGAAAATCTAAAAAATAAAAAGAAATATTAATAAAATCATAACAAAACAAAAACAACAAGCTAATAAATAAAACCAAGAGCTAGTTGCTATGAGGGAAAACCAATAAAAAATAAAAATCATTATTTAATTTGATTTTTTAAAAGAAAAAAAATTACCAGCCTCAAAAGTGAAAAGGGTTTATATAACAGCAATGAAGATGAAATAAGCAATTATTGAGTTATTTTAACCAATTATATGATAATAAAACTGATGATATTTAAATTGAATGAATAATTACAAAAAAATTGCTCAGAATAGAAAAGGAAATGGAATATTCAAATAACCCTATCTCAGAAAAAAGAAATTGAAGAAGCCTAAGATACCACCTCATGCTGATCACATTGGCATTTATGACAAAAAAGGAAAATGATAAATGTTGAAGAAGTTGTGGGAAAGTTGAACAATTAATACATTGTTGATAGAACTGTGAACTGATCCAACCATTCTGGAGAGCAATTTGGAACTAGGCTCAAAGGAAAACCAATCTGTGCATAACCTTTGATACAGCAATATTATTACTAGGTCTGTAGTCCAAAGAGATTGTTTTTTAAAAAAAGCAGCTTGTTTTTCATGGTGGCAAACAATTGGAAATTGAGGGGATGCTCATCAGTTGGTGAATGGCTCAACAAGTTATGGTCTATGATTGTAGGAGAATACCATTGTGCTATAATAAATAACAAATAGTCTGATTTCAGAAAAACCTGGAAAGTCTTACATGAACTCATGTAAAGTGAAGAAACCAGAAAGAACCAGAAGAACATTGTAAACAGTAATAGTAACATTGTGCAATGATGATCTATGAATGGCTTAGCTCTTCTCAGAAATACAAAGATCCAAGAGAATTCCAAAGGTCTCATGATTGTGTCTGAATCCCCATGTCAAGACCACCCATCTGTTTTTACTATTTTCTTTTCGTTATTAGGAGACGTTCTGTTTTCCAGAGCTAAGGCCCCGCAAGCAAACTGTGCTCTGAGCTTAACATAAAAACAATCCTTTGCACCTACTCTCTGGATGAATTCTGCTGCAGCTAAATCACAAAATTAACTCAAGCCAGCCCCACGTGGTCACTCACCTTGAACAACCACCTGTAGGAACCACTTTCTGATCAAGAAGCCCTGCTATAAATAGATTTGTTTTCACTAGGCGAACTTGCCTCAGTGTTGTTGTTACTTCTCGCTGACGTGGCTACACCTCATTGTTCAGTTCTTTGTCTTAGGGGAGAGCCCAGGACATATGTCTCATTTCCCTCCCCTGACAATAAAGAAGGCTTTTGTACTTATAACTACTGTGAGATTTTTGGTTATATTTTATTTTTATTTATTTTTCAGAGTTGACAGTTGGTTTAAACTTTTAGTATAATCTCTGTAACTCTGGTCAGAATTGACAGTTGGCGTAATAACATCTGTGACTCTTTGGTTTATTTAGTTTTATTTTTCGCTAGTAAGAGTAGGTCTACAACCTCTGCAAGCTCTTTGGTGTTTTCAGAGTTTAGCAGTTGGTGCACAACCTCTGTGGCATTTTGGCAATTTATTTTCAGAGTTTGACAATGGGATAGTCTTTCCATTCCCAGAGAAAGAACAGATAGCAGCTGAATGCAGATTAAAGCATATGCATTTTACTATCTTTATTTTTTTTTCCTTTGGTCTCTTCTTTCACAACATGACTAACATGAAAATATGTTTTACATGATTTCACACATATAACCTATGTCAAATTGTTTGCCATTTTAGGGAGGGGGCAGGAAGAGAGAGAAAATTTGTAACTCATTTTTTTAAATGAATGTTAACAATTGTCTTTACATGTAGTTGGAAAAAAAATATAATAATATTTAAAATGCTCTCTTCTCCTCTGACAATGCCAACATTCTGGTGAAGACACTCAACAATTCATGATTGGACTGTTCAATTATTTGCTGAGGGATCTACCATTTCTTATCTTTCCCAAATCCAATTCAAATTCCATTCAGTCATCAGTGATTTTCTTAAAACATAGGTCTGATCATGTCCCCTCCTTACTCAATGAATTCTAGTACCTCCCTATTGCCTCCAGGTTCAAATACAAAATCCTGTTCAGTATTCAAAACACTTCATCACCTAGCACCTCTCCTCCAGCCCCACATGTCCAGTTTTCTTCTGCCTTACTCCCTGTTCATCCAGTGACCCTTGACTCTTTGATGTTCCAGCAACAAGATACTCTTAACTCTCAACTCTGCTCAGTTATCTTGGCTGTCCCCCATGCCTGCTATATTTTCCCTCCTTACTTTTTTCTACTTTCTCCCCAGCTTCCTTCAAATCACAACTAAATTCTCCTCTCCAAAAGAGAGATTTTTTAACCCCTCTTAATTCTAGTCTTTCTTTCTGCTAATTACTTCCCATCCTTCTGGTATGCAGTTTATTTGTACATGTTTGTTTGCTTGTTGTCTCTCCCACTGATTGTGGTCTTGAGGACGGGAACTGTTTTTTGTCTCTTTTTGCATCCCTAGCACTTAGCACAGTGCCCAGCACATACTTGGTGCTCAACAAATGCTTTCTAACTGGCTGAAATTGCCTGCATACTATCGGTTGTGCTCAGTGCTGGGAACACAAAGAAGAAGCACAAAATGCCCCTGCTTTGAAGAGGTATATATTATTATTCTTAAAAAACTGATTCTCTTTTTTTTTTGGAGGGAGGAGGGCAGGGCAATTGGGGTTAAGTGATTTGCCCAAGGTCACACGGCTAGTGAGTGTTAAATGTCTGAAGCCAGATTTGAACTCAGGATCTCCTGACTCCAGGGCTGGTGCTCTATTCACTGAACCACCTAGCCACCCCAACAGGTATGTATTATTAAGGGGCTGTACAATCTACATAAATCAATACATATAAGATAATGACAATAATGGCATAGCAGATAGAAGGTATTTTTAGAAGGAAAGACAGAAAAGAGATACAGGAAATTTTTTTCTTATTTTCATGATATTTTCTAGCAATATTACTCCAACAAAAGTTAAGGATTGACAGTATATTCTTGCCTTTTTGAACAAATTCAGATGACAAGGGGGTCAATCATTGTTTACCACCCCACCCCCAGATATACACACAACATTTTCTTTCATACTGTAAATCCTCATCTTCGTGTACTTTTTTATAAGATAATTTTCCCCACTCTTCCTCTTTCTGCCTGCTTCTTCCAGGACATCTTTCTTTCTCATCCACTCATTTTTAAAAATCATCACCACATAAATGATTCATCCCTGTGCCCTATTTCTATACAGTTGTTTAAACTGCCCTAATAATGATCAAATTCTTAGAAATATATATAGATACATACATACACATACATATACACATACATATATGCTTATACATACATACATGTATATATGTGTATCATATATATACATATATGTATCATCTTTCCACATCAGAATAGTTTTATATGAGTCCCTTATAATTTATCTTCTAAGTATATCATTTTTATGCTTCTCTTCAGTCTTGTATTCAAAAGTCAAATTTTCAATTTCTCTCTGATAATTCTATCAGGAATGTTTTGAAGTTCTTTATTTCATTAAATATCCATTTTTCCCCTGAAGGATTACACCCAAGTTTGGTGGGAAATTTATTCTTGATTGTAATCCTAGTTCCTTTGCCTTCTGGAATATATTCCAGAATTCATATTCCAAATCCTCCCCCCTGCCTTTAATTGCTAACTCTCTTGTGATCTTGATTGAGGCTCTATGGTATTTGTAAGGTTTCTTTCTGGTGCTTGCATTATTTTCTCTTTGAACTGGGATTTCTCTAATTTTGCCATAATATTGCTGGGAGTTTTCGTTGGGAAATCTCATCAAGGTTGCAAAGGTAATTTTTTTTTCAATTTCTATGTTACATTCTATTTCTAAGATACTGGTAAAGTTTTTCCTCATAATTTCTTAAATTTGATGTCTACACTCTCTTTCACCATTGCTTTCAGGTAATCCAATTGTACTTGAAATAAATTCTCCCTCTTCAATCTATTTTCCCAGTCAGTTGTTTTTCCAATGAGATATTTCTTATTTTCTTCTCTGTTTTTCTTTCTTTTGACTTGGTTTGTTGTTTCTTGATGGCTCATAAAGTCATTAGCTTTTAAACACCAAATTCTACTTTTTAAAGAATCATACTCTTCAGTGAGGTTTGCACCTCATTTGCCATTTGGTCAGTTTGGGTTATTTTCTTTAGTATTTTTGTGTTTCTTTTACCAAGCTCTTAACTGATTTTTCATAATTTCCTTCCCCCATCTATTTTTTTCTAATTTTCTCTCTGTCACTTTGATTGCAAGAATCTTTTTTTTAATGTCTTTCAGTATTTTTGGGGCAGCTAGCTGGTGCAGTGGATAGAGCTCTGGACCTGGGACCTGAGATTAAATATGGCCTCAGACACTTACTAGCTATGTGACCCTGGGCAAGTTACCTAACCTCCTTGCCTCCATTCTCTCATTTGTGAAAATGAGCCAGAGAAGGAAGTTGCAAACCATTCATGTCCCTTTGCCAAGAAAACACCAAAGGGGGTCACAAACGGTCAGATATGATTGAAATAACTGAACAACAGCAACAACAATGACAAGGAATTGTTGTTGGTCTTGTGTCCAGTTCACTTTGTTTTTCTTTTATGCTTTCCTTCTAAATGTTTTGACATCATTGACTTCTTCTGAATTTGTGTCTTGACCTTCCCAGTCACCATAGTAGCTTTTTATGGCTGGGGTATTTTTGTTGCTGTTGTTGTTGCTTGTTAATTTTTCTAGGCTATTTCTTGACTTTGATTTTATGTTAAAGTTGGCCTCTTTTTATAGAATGAGATTTTTTTTTTTCTGGGTATGGGGTCAGGTAACCCTGTTACAATCTTCAGGCTTTTTTCTTTTTTTTTTTTTTTCAGAATGAGTTCTGGGGGGTTAAACGTTTTTATTGCTTCCAAGATTGTGTGATCTGGGGAGTGGTGAGGTCACTGCTTCCTTGGAACTGGAAGTGATACTGCTCCTTAGGGACTCTACTCTCTTGGACAGCAAGCATTACTGCTTTTCAGGGATACTACTCCCTTAGACAGTAAGTGATTCTGATCACCAGGGCTGCTGCTTCCTTGTGACCAAAAAGGATATTGTTCTTCAGGGGTGATGATCCCTCATGACTGCAAGAGATCCTCTCTGCCCTGATACTGTGACCTGAAAATGGATATAGCCAGTGGAGTTGCTAAATAGCACCTGGCCCTGTGCTCATCGCTAGCAAGGAGTCACCTCTTGTTTCTTTCTCACTAATTGCCAGATCCCCTTACTAATCTCTGGTTTAAAAACTTCTGAAGCTGCTGCTGTTCCTCTTGCCACCTCCAAGACAATAGCTACTGTTTCTGCTCTGTGAAGTCTGGGTCAGCCCATACCCCAGTGTCACAATCATCTCCTTCTGACCGAAGTTGTTTTGGGCTGGAAGAGTGTCTGACTCTCACCTTTTCTTGGCTCTACTACTCCATTATTTGATTTGAAACATTATTTTAAATTTGTTTGGAGGGGAATGTTGGGAGAGCTCAGCTACTTCCTCTCCTCTCCTAACCTTGACTCCATGCCTTATTTACTTTTGGAATCTCAGGTCTTCTGATTCTTCCCCTTTTCCACTTACACACAATGTACTGAGTTTTTGAAAGATCTAATGTATTTATGAAGCAGAAGCACCAAGAATGATCCCATTGCATGATGTTTATTTTGTTTGTTTTTCTGAGTATTCCTTTTGCTATTCCATTCCAATTAAGTGCTTTGATTTATGACTTCTACCTGGTCTATTGGTAGAGAAAGAACTGGATTAGAGCTCAAATCATTTCTCTCCCACACTAAATCCGAGTAACATGATTCACATTGACTCAGATACTCATTATATCTTCAAAAATACAGGAAAAAACAAAACCTCCTTAACTTTAGTCACAATTGAAGTACCCAGTGAACATACTAGTAGACACCTCCACTCAGATGGATTCTTCATTATGGCCTGAATATAATATTGAATTCTTAAATGTTTTGTCAATGGAGGGTAAGCTCTGAGAAGCCAGAAAGGGGTAAAGTACAAATCTCACAATAGACTTTTATTTAAAGATCTATCCAGCCAATCAACAAACTTTTATCAAGCACTTAATTTATATGACACTGTTTCAGCTTATGAAATAGTCACTCAGTTCTGGGAGTTCACTTTCAACTTGATGGAAAAAGGGAAAATGGTATAACACAAAAATTGACTATTAAATTTTCAGCATGGGAATCTATACCATGGAAAACAACAAAAGTATAAATTAGAACTTGGTTTATGTTTTTGTTGATTTCTAACCTTAAGAAATGATAGAGGAAGTGTGAATAATGCAAATTAAATTTAATAATGGGTCCTGTGCATTTCTTTTAAAGAGAGATTATTGTGAAACTTTATCAGCAAACCCTATCAGGTAAATAAATGCAAGGTCATTTGAAAGAAAGAGAAAACTGAGAAGGATCTGGCAAGACTGCACAGAAAAGGTAGCATCTGCTCTAAACCTTGAATAAGGGCTCTAAGGAATATAAGTAGATGCTATGTTGAGTTCATTGTACAATTTGGCTAAATCATAGAGTGTGTGAATGAGAATAATGCACTATAAACTAGAAAAACAGTTTGGGACAGTTGTCAAGGTCCTTACCTTAGCCAAGAGAAAGTTTTAAGCTATCCTAGTGGTAATAGGCAATAACTAAAGGTCATAAAGTGGTTAAACAGGGGGTTGATGTGACAAGACCTGTGTCAGAAAGATTATTTTGGCAGCTGGACTGAAAACAAAGTGGAGAGGGAAAAACTAAATTGAAAGAGGTGATTTTCTTTTCTCCAACTACATCAACTCATTAAACAAACAAGTTATGGAAAGATGGAGGTCGGAGTCAATAAAAAAAAACACACCAATGAAATCACACATGTCTTTAAATATTGAAGTGTTCTACTGATCATTCATTCACAGCATGGCCATGTTTATTTTCTGCATAGATATAGTACACATGTCCAGACAGCTGTGTTAGGCTTCTTTCTGAATTAAAACAAAAACAAAAAACAAAAGTCTCCAATTAAATTGCCTGCTTGAGATATATCTGTTTACTATTGGTTAAACATCATGTAACAAAGCTTTCTATTCAACATTAAATTGCTAGAAAATTAGCAGGAGAAAAGTATATGGTAACTACAATAGAATTAGAAAAAAAATTTATAATTTATAAAACTATTTGAAACAGTGGGAGAATCATGTCTGCAATCATTACAATTCACTAACACGTTTAGGGGATTATTTTTTAAATTATTCAAGAAGCATTTGCTTTTCCTTAGGACTCCACAGGAGATACTGCCTTAAATAAAAGGAACAAATACAATGGTAGAAATTATAGTCTCCAGTGAATAGAGCACTGATTCTGTAGTCAGAAGGACATGAATTCAAATCTGACCTCAGAGACACTTAACACTTAGTAGCCATGTGACCTTGGGCAAGTCACTCAGCCCCAATTGCCCTGCCTTCCCCCTCCAAAAAGCAAAAGAAAAGAAAAGAATAGAAAAGAAAAGAGAAGAGAAGAGAAGAGAAGAGAAGAGAAGAAAACAAAAGAAAAGCAATTACAGTCCCCAGGGTAGAGTAGAAAGCAAAAGAATGGGGACAGAAATGAAATCATGATAAATAGGGTCAGCTCTCCTTACTGTTTGAGAGATAGAGTCTTCCAAACACAAATTCTACAGAGATAAACATGTAGAAATAATAAAACAAAAATTTTGAGGCAATGTGTCACTGGATCCACATTAATCAGTTACTTAATACTACAGAAATGTAGTATCATTATTAATTATGCAATAAGAGAGTACAAGAGCTTAATCCAACAAGGGAGTACTATATACACAAATATATATCTGCTTTTTTAAGTATGGAGGTTCAATTAAATCAATCAATTGACACATCCACTTAAAGTAACTGACAAGATGATACAGCAGGTGAAAACCTTTTATTGAATCAATCCATTAAAGAAAAACTAATCCACTTAAGAAGAATGCGAGCCATTGGATGAAAACATATGATCTTACACAAAAATTTTATTGGGATTGCTTGAGGAAACCTAGTCATGCCTTGTAGGGCAGAATTCTAGTGTTGAGCCAGCCATTGGTGGAAAGAGTTCTAGTCAGGTCTCCAAAAGGAAACCTCTTAGGTGGGGAGGGCTAGAGGACGAAGAGAGAGCTTCTGTCTCCTCTCTTTCTTGAACAGATGAAGACCTGTGATATTTGAAAAGTTGGAGAATTTTGAATTTCTCATGAGCCTCTTAGCAAAGGACAAAAAAACTTCCAGAAAACAGGAACAATAAATTACCCATTTGCCACACATGCTGTAAGCTTGAGTCCACTTTCCCCTAGATTATCTATGTACTTATAGGAGAATGTCTCAGATTCTGGGGCATAGAAGAGGGAGAGATATTTGTACCAATTACTCCTACCATGAATTAAGAGCTAATAAATCTAATTTTAAAAAGGCTTACTAAAATCTAATTAAGTCTGGCTGTCTAATTTACATTGGTTGATAATCAATGGAAGCATATATCAATAGGAGTTTTTGAGAGAGAGCATCAGAAAACTTACCCTCAACTCCAAAGGGTTACCCTTAGAATCCTGAAGGAATCCTGAAAGGTGAAATATTTGTTCATTTTCTAGGGACCTGATTTGCCAGTACAGTTGTGAGTCAAAGAGAAAGAAAGAGTATGAAACCAAAATCTGTGCTAAATATATGTGTGCATCTATACAAATACAGTATGTGTAGATGTATTTGCATATGTACATGAAAGCATGTATATAATTTCTCAATTTTTTCACCTCAATTTACATTCTTCAGGCTAGAAAATCTACAGAGAAAGACCAAAAAAAGCAGAGTTGTGAGACACTATTAGAAGAGAGACTATCCCTATCCTTCCTAGGTTAGAGAGGATGGTGCAATCTTTGCATCCACAGATCAGAGATAATTTATAGTACATAGTTGGAGGCAAATGTCTGCTTACAGGAATATGGGTCTACTTTCCTTTTTATTTTATTCTATGAAATAAGAGTTTACCAAATCTCTGAATTCATAAATATAATAAGAAGTGAATTGACAGAGAAGAATAACACAATCAGAGGAGATGCTGAAATAGGTAGACAAATAGTTTATTTCATTACATCATCTATATTAATTTCTCACCTATTCAGTGAGGGGTTAATTAAAACTTCACAGGGCCTCCACACTGGCCTTCATTGTGAAGCAGCAGTCTAGTCATATGTAAGGCTGAATGTTCTCTGCTCATCAGAAGGTTAATGCAGTCACTTAATAAAGGACTATCTTACATATAGAAAAGAAATTATCAGGCGGCGTAGCAGCAGCAACTTATCACACCTCTCACATAGCCACCTCAAAATACCCATAAAACAGGACTCTAAACCAATCCTAGAACTCCAAAACGCACACAAAGATACTTCCCACTAAAGTCAGCTCGGCTATGAGGAACCATATCAGCACTGCGAACCGAAACCAGCCTGGCCTGAAGCCATGGCTGTGCCCCGGGGGCGGCTGGACGGGAGGAGTGGAGGAGCTTCAGGTGAGCGGATTAGCGGCAGCTGCGAGAGGGAATTGTGAAAGGGGGAGATAAGCAGTCCAGCCGAAAGGCCTCCAGAGTGGAAAAGCGAAAAGGAAAAGGTTTTGCACCCGCCTCGGTGTTGCAGCTTCCTGCCCCGGCCTGCAGGCAGCAGGGGGACTGAGCAATTCTACTCAGGCCAGGGCTCTTGCGTTGAGCAGCCTGGATCCGGATCGCCATCTTGGACCTCGGTCTGGGAGTCCTCGCTATCCAGTTAGCCAGAAGTATATAGGAAGAGTTCCCAG
>JAQQSU010018756.1:0-10411 GCA_028627135.1 Pseudochirops cupreus
GCATCACCTCCCTAATATCATGGTTGTCTTTGAGGAAGAAGGACAAACAGCAGCAGTAGCAAGCAAGCAAAGGCAACAAGGAGAGTATCCAGAGGTAAGCTGTCTGGAAGAATAAAGTGCCCAGTGTCATTAACTCAGATACTTGGTGTTTCCAATTGTATAGGCTTTCTGTTCTTCAAAGTCATTTTCACAGCTTCAAGATGTGTATTCATACTGACATCCACACCTGAGAGCATTCCATGCACTTATGTTCCATTCTTCAATTCAGTGTTTACAGTTTCATGACTCAGCTTCATCAAAAAAGCTCATGAGCTTCATCTTTCTTGGTGCTGTCAATGTTCTGGTCTGATAGGCCACAGAACCTTGACAGCTATGGTATTAACATGGACAGAGGGAGTGAACAGCTGTTTCAATTGTTCTTAAAATTTTATTCCTTCATTGATACAATCAACATATATTTACTGGGAATTCATTATGGGCAAATCTGTATTAGACGCTACATGGAATTCAGAGACATCGAAGGTATAGCCTTTGTCTGCAAGCCTATTGTATTATGTGTAAATAATTAATATTTTAATTTAAAGGGTTTGGGGGGGTCTGTTAATTAAGGTAGGCTCAGGAGAATCTTTGATTGACAAAAGCTCTTAGATTTTGTCGCTATTAATATAGTCAGATACTCAAAGGGATCCGTGATAGTATTTATGTGGGTATTCCCTCTCCCTCTGCCATCCCCCATACAGATGACAACCCTTCTGTGACAGCCCAACTGGTGTGACTTTTGTTAATATCCTACCATACTTTCAAGACATGGGGTCCACCCAATGTGCTGGGAGTCTTCCTTGAGGTCTCTTGACATCTCAAGTCAATGATGGATGAGATGTCCATTTCTCTCTCATTATGTATGAACTTTAAAGGTATATTTAAGAAATGCAGTTTTTTAAAAATCTTTTTTTAAAAAAATTGTCACTTTTTGAATATTCAGAAAGGCTAGTTCCTAAATGATTTTTAATTAGTAAAGGCTTACTATCCTTTTTTTTTTTTTGTTACTGAGACAACTGAACTTTGTCATGGCACATTTTTCACTTTTGGGGTAAAATCTTTTAAGTTAGAAAAGTTTTGACTAAAAGAATCAAAGTAAAAGAAATCTCTTAAGAGTTTATCAACACAATCATGAATCTACTTTTAATTTATTTCCCAAATGCCAGCCCTGGACTCATCATTTGTTTTCACTTGAGGACTGCACATGAGGAAAAGATTTGAGCATCATTATATGTGCTTGGCCTTGAAGCTAGAAATAATAGGCCCATATATGAATTGGCATCTGAGACATGTAAATACAGAAAGAAGGATGCTTCCAAAAAAATTAAGGGGAAAAACACAAAAAAATTTAAAAATGGAATATTCCAAAACAAGCCAATAAAATTTTAAAAATACTTTCATTGAGTTAAAAATTGAACTACTTTAACTTACTTTTTAAAAACTCGACAAGGTGGACTTCTAAATTGTTTTATTTTTCAGCCACAAAGGAATCTGTGATAGTATCTATGTGGGTATCAATTTCAAGCTATAGGGTTTGGATAGGAGTTCACCAATTATCTAATCCAATTCTCATTTTGAAGATAAGGAAACAGATCTGGGAAGGAAAAGTCATATTTCTAAACCTGAGCAGTACCTGTCTGTTACTTTGATGGGCCTACCTATTTGTTAATGGCATAATTTCTGCATATGGACCATAGTACTTCATATGGACCAACTACTTCAGGGATGAGTCCATTTAGGCATTAGTCACAGAAGTAAACTGATTCAAAGCTTGGTTCCATTACAAGACATATCATCCTGATTCTTTGGTTTGGGAATTTAGACAAATTGGTCTTTACTAGAATGCTTTAGAAACTTCTTTGAAGTTCTCTGATGAATGGCATAATATTACCACATCTGCCAGGTCTCATCTATCATCTCCAGGAAAAATCACTTGGTGTCAGATAGCCTATGGAGGATCAAACCATGCTTTTGTTTTTCAGATTTCCAAATTAGAAATCTGGGCTCATTCTCCAGTCTCCCCTCAAAAACCTGAAGAGAGCCTGAATGACGACAGTCATTTCAGTGCTTGAGGCAGATTCCTACACTCCAAGGACTTGTTGGTCCCTTAATGTTATTCCCAACTCTCCTGTCACTGATCTGAGCAGAGGTGGGGTTGTGATGCATTCAGTTCTCTAGAGGGATTTCTCAGCCCACACTTTGACTTTCAAATTGAATTTCTCTGGGTCCCAAAGGCTGTCTTTTCTCATGCTCATTGCAAGGAAATTGTCTCCCTTCAAGTGATCTGCACAAAACATTAACAGAGGAAAAATGTCCCATCACTGTCAATGGGATGAATATTCTATCAAAATTCTGCTCTCATTCTCCTGTATTGAGATTAACTTTACCTGCTGAACGTGGTAAAATTTATTTCAGTGGCCTATGACCACCATACATCAGCATCCGATCCTTATCTATATAAAACAATAAGCATGATCTTAAGGCACTCTTAGAGCCTGTCTAAGAGATGTATATTTGCTGACATACAACCTGACTCAAGCCAAACATCATTACCCCTGTGACTGATTGGAAGGCAGCCATAACTTAACAGTTTTATTTCCCTCTTGCAGCTGAGCTCCTTGACCATGCTGGCTGAGCTGACACGGCATTTCAAGTCCTGTTACCAGTTCAATGGTTCTCTTGTAAAAAAGCACCTCTTCATTTAGCCTCTCCATCTTGATCATTGCTGATGGGCTATCAATAATTTCAAGCTGGTTGAGCAGTTGGCTGAAGGTTAAATAAATTCTGCCTGGTTGTTTGCATGATCGTACCCAAGCGGAAGAATTCCAATTTGAAGCAGGTTTCCTTATGAGTGCTCCTTAGAAAATTCTTCTAGAGTCAAATAGGTTAAAAAATTAAGTTTGGGAGACCCAAGTACACTTGAAGTGGAAACACAGACTGAAGCCGTAACACCCTGGAATTTCTTTTAAAAATATAAGAAAAGGTTAAGAAGGATCTCTTGGTGTCCTTCCAGATTTTCTTTCGTTATTAAGACTGGGATCCTAAGTATATATTTAATTCATCATTAGCAGGAATATTCTCAATATAACAAAGGTCTCTTTTTGAACACTAGCCTCTGTAAGTAACTTCATTTCAGTAAATTGTGTGCATTGTAATTTAGTTGGCTGTGTATAGGAAGGCATTATGAATGATAGTGAGTCAAATAAGCTTCTGATTTATTCGATGCAGATTGTAAACTTGATAAGGTATAGTATCCTAGGTAGTCTGATAAAAATGTACCCAAGATTCAAAATGTTATAATGATGTGTTCCTGCTATGTGAAAATTACATTTGCTATTTTTTTTTAAAGGCATAAATCAACATTATAAATTTCTTCTTTAGTGGTAAGACAGTGATCTGGCAGGAGGCTGCCCTGACCTTGCAAGTGGGAACCCCATGAAATTAACAACTGCTGGGTTCTTTACAATGCTGCCGGTGATTATCCCATTTCTGAGTCTAAAAAATATATCTGAGGTGTCTGAATCAATATAAAATTCCTTAGAATAGGGGACATAATGTCCAAAATATTTTTTGAGATCATCCTTTAAAAAATGCTCCCCACATAAGAATGATACTCCTATTTCTATCTAAATTATGTGCATGGGCTCCATAGCAGAGTTAGATTTTTCAGGCATGGATCAAGTGTACTCTCTGGAAATTAGAGCATGGCAGGAAGCAGCAACCATGATAACAACTCCCACAGTCTGCATATGGTCTCCTCAGCCCCTGATTATGTATTTATCCATCCCTTGCATTTTCAATCACTTGCAATCATGAAATGATGAACTGTTTAAGAGAAGCAGAGCCATGCTAGACTTTCTCTAGGGCACCAGGGCATCACAGCCTTGCCTTGCCTGATACAGCTCATATTGTCTTCTTTCTGATTTGATAACCTATAATGTGCAGCTGTTTGTTAGATAGAGAAGAAAAAGCATGAGAGAATTATCTCCAAGGAAATGGAATAATAAAATTATGGGTGGCAGGTAGAAGGTAGAACAGTAAAGTCCCCCCAAATTGCTAAAAATCAGGTATTTAAATGGAAACATATAACCTGAAGGCCACTGATTACTCCTGTTATTGTTTTTCAATTAATTTTCATTCCTCCCATCCATTACATATTTTGCTTTTCAAAAGAGAAGAGCAGTTTTTGTTTCTTTTCCAAAGGGAGGCACAAAATCTTTTTTGGAGACAATGATATTGATTACAAACCCATTTTAAGATAATTTAAGTATAGTCCTTTTTGGAAATCAAGTGATGGATTGTGACCTTTCAAGATTTCTCTAAGCCTAGAAATCTCTCTTATCACTTGCCTTACACCTGGATCAAGCAGTCTGGGTTCATCAAAGATGAAACATTTCAGCTCATCCTATTACCCTGTCACTCTGACTTTTTAAACAAATCTCAAATTCTTCAGGGGGGATGATAGTGATTTATACTTCATTAGACAGTGATAATTCCAACTATTTTTTAAGCCCTTAAAATATTACTATTAAAATACTTGCCTATCATTCAGCAAAGAATTATAGGTTAGCAATAACTTGTCTTACCCCAAAACTGTGGCATGGCAAAATTTTGTGAAAAGTTAAAGTGAATTAATTTTTTTGGTGGGGTTGTTTCTTAATTTGGGGGAGTGGGGAAGAAAGAAAGAGGTTGGGAACTTTATAACAGTCTTTGAGATAATTGGAGACATCCTGGGGTGTAATAAAGCCAGAGTTAGAAATCATTGACATACTAAATCAGAAGACCTTTGGTGCTCTTTATATGAATGTGTCTCTGCTGGGTAAACCTATGTATGAGATAATCAATGGTACTGCTGCCTAAACCACTGGAATAATCAGATAGGTCCTTTCAAAGTAGAGGCTCAGGTTAAGGAAAAGGAAAGCAATGAGTCACAGCTTCCTGCTGTTAAGGTGATCACATTGGCATTGTGATGGCATTGTAGCAATTATTCTTTGTACTAAGAATCATTTTGCCATCCACTTCAAGTAAGGACTGAATTCCCCATAAGAAAACAAGTTATTTCTAATCATTTTAAAATGCTCAGCATATTTATGAACCACAGTAATTAATATATCTGTCAATAGAATAGAAATGTAGCCCTAATAAAACAGAAGGGTAAAGTAAGTCAATAATTAAGATTAGCAGTTTGGCAAACCATTTGAATCAATCTCACAGATTCATGTCAGAAGAATACTTAAAGCAGTAACAAAGTTCTGTGAGTTGGCAGCCCACAACATTTTGTTTTAAAGATATATAGATAGATAGATAGATAGACAGACAGATAGATAGATAGATATAGAGATATATACACACATATATATGTATACACACATATACATATGTATGTATGCATGTATTTCAATCTCTATCTATATGAATAAATAAAATCTTGGTTCAAGGTTTTCTGCCTCTGACCCATACTACCTGTGTGATCCTGAATAAGTCAATTTAACTTCTCTGTGTCCCAAATAATCTATGTCTGCAAGTAACAGAACAGTTACCTATTTGCCTTAGTGAGTTTCATCACTGGGAGTCTCAGAAACCAGTAAAATCACAGATCTAGCCTTTCCTCCCTTTGCTGTTGTTGTTCAATCATGTCCAACTCTTTGTGACTCCATTTGAGGTTTTCTTGGTAAAGATACATGAGTGGTTTGCCATTTCCTTTTCCAGCTTATTTGACAGATGAGGATACTGAGGCAAACAGGGTTAAGTGACTGGCCTAGGGTCAGATAGCTAAGAAGTGTCTGAGGCTGGGTATGAATTCAGAAGGATGAGTCCTCAAGGTCCCATGCTCTATCCACTGAGCCCTAACTTCTCCCTTAATCCCTGCCAAATACATACATACATCAATACACACATACATAAATACAGGTGTGTACATGCATGTATAAATAAGGGTATGCCGGAGCCAGCTTGGCGAGCCATTTGTTAAATGTTCAGGGTGCATTTGTGCCTCAGAAATGGGCAAACTTATTACGTCTTGATTAGTTGTTTTGTTAATTTTCTAGAATTAAGAAAGTGCAGGAGGAAATGTTAATAATGCAGATTGAACTTAAAAGTGTGTTGTGGGTACATTTCCCCCCAGAGAGTCAATTGTTAAACGTTTACCAACATACCCCTATGTGTATATCTATAATATATATACATATGTGTATTTATGTATACATATGTGTATTGTGTATGTATGTATATATATATATATAAATAATAGCTTTAACTTCTTAACAATATTATTGGCAGTTGAAAAATAATTATTTTTTTAAATGACATTATTATGTCCTTTTCCGACTCCTACCCATTCCCTCTACCCCCAACACATTTTGTAACAAAAAAGAATAATGGTTTAAGGAGGACGCAAGTGATTAAGTTGGATTAGTTGGGGGAGGGGGTATCATGAACATCATTGACAATAATACACATTTATTGAGGACATTGGATGCGCTACGAGAAACTGGGCTTGATTCTGAACACCGGATCCCACAAATCAGGGCTGTGAATTACTCCAAGCTCAGCTTTACCTTGTCCCCCTTAACCACGCTTATCACAATAAATTTATTAGTGAATGTGTATAATTAGCCCCACTTCTTGCTTCTGCCATCCATAACCTCTCTTCTTTCCTCACCCTCCATTCCCAATCCTACCATCTCTCAACTATTCTCATCAACAAAGTTTTTGATCTTATGAAGGAGTTCAGAATTTCTAGTAATTCTTCTGGCTACAGAACCAGCACCTAAAATCTAAAGATGGTTTCTGCATGGAAGGCAAGCTGATGTGGCACACCTGGTTTCAATAGAGATAACAATGTGCTCTGACACAGTATGGCATACAAGACACAGTGCCGACCCCTGGACAACCCAAGTTCAAATCCTGCCTCTGAAAGGTAAAAACTTCAGGACCATGGACAAGTTGCTTCAACTCTGAGCCTAAGTTTTTTCACCTGTAAAATGAGGCTTAAAATACTTTCAATATCTACCTCACAAATTGGCATGAGTGTATTAATCTATATAAAGTACTTTGTAACAACTTTAACACCCTGGTGCAGGACCTAATCCCCTCACAAGCGCATGGATGATTTCAGTAACCTTTTGGCTGGTCTCGCCACCCCATCTCTCCTTCCTCTCTTTGATTCTCCACTCAGCTGCCAAAGAAATCTTCCTAAAGTACAGGTCAAACTATGTCATCCTTCAACCTCAAACCCATCAATAAACTCAAGGGGCTCTTTTATACACATTTAAGTCTTCAGGATCAAATCTAAAACCCTTTGACTTAAAGAACTTAGTCCCCTGACCCCTTTCCTAAGAATTATTCTAGACTTTTTGCATCTTACTCTCTGGCACTGTATGATTTATGATATTCTATGGGGCAATGACTCTAGCCCTCTTGCTCTTACTTATATAAGACACCATCTCCAACTCCATGCATTTTCACTGACTACCTCCTATACCTGGAATGTTTTCCTTTCTGATTCCTGCTTCTTGGCTTTCCTGGCTCTCTTGAATGGATATCTGTATCTATATATCTATCTAGCTATAGATATATTGATATATGTATACAAGATAAAGTATAGATAACCAATAGAGAGAAAATACTAGTACTGAGGGGAACCAAAAAGCAAGAGATTTGAGGGAAGCCAGGAAGCAAAGCATTCCAGGTTTAGGGGACAGCCTTATATAAATATATAGGAGTGTATGTGTGTATGTGTGTGTGTGTGTGTGTGTGTGTATACACATAAACATTCATACACAGACACACATATATGTGTATATGTATGCATGAATATGTATTTATAAAGCACACACATACATATGTTTGGGATCGCTAGGTAGTGCAGTAGATAGAATGCCAGTCCTGGAGTCAGGAGGATCTAAATTCAAATTTGACTTTAGACATGTACTAACTGTGTGACTCTGGGCGAGTCTGTTAAGTGACTCAGGTTAAGACTCAGTTTCCTCATCTGTAAAATGAACCAGAGAAGGAAATGGCAAACCACTCCAGTATCTTTGCCAAGAAAACCCCAAATGGGATTTTCCAAAGTGCAGGTCAGACCATGTCATCTGTTCAACCAAATAGGGACACAACTGAAATGACTTAACAAAACAATAAGAATAGATAAGCATATACATATACATGCATATACATATAGAACATCTCACCTAGTGGTGTGCACGTTGTCTTCCCCTGTAGCTGTTAGGTCCTGGAGCCCAGGAACTGTTTTTGCCTTTATATGCTCAGTGCTTGGTGCTTAATCAATCCTTTTTGGCTTGATTGGCTTGCAAACTTTAAGACTGTGTAAATGTCAGTTATTGTTCCTACAGAATTTAAAAAGTTAATTTAATCAAATAATGAGAGTTGCTCCCCCCAGACTCATTTATTTTTTGTTTGTTTTCAAAATCCACCACCTCATTTTCAAGTACTAGATTTCATCCCAGAAATCTGCTGCATCTTTGCCCTTTCAGCTCCTTTCTGGAAAGCCTTTGTTCACAGTTCCCATCCACAGCAGGAACAACCTCTCATTTGTGTTCAGCCAACAGTAGTTTATCAACAGGGAGAAATGCTTCTTACCAGGGCTCCCCTCTTCTTTAGAATTTTTTTTGAATTGTTTTATTTCCATTTGGAGAGCCTTCTCTGCCTCCTTCAGGGCATCTCTTTCTTTGATGACAGTGTTCATTTTATTAAGACTTGAATCAAGTTTCTGAGTCAGGTCCAGTTTTCCTGTCTCTAACACAGACAATATATGATTCCTCCTGTTCTTTAACTTGTTCTCCAACTGACACAGCAGTAGCTTAATCTCATTATCTCTTTTCTCACCCTAAGAAGCACCTCTTCTGTTTCTTGACACTTTAAGATCTTTTCTGACAGATCCCTTTTCAATTTTTCAGTAATAATTTGCTTCTTCAGATCCTGCTGTTAAGTGATGGAAGAGGAGATCACCAATGTGAATTTTGTCATTTTGTACTTTTTGAAACAAGTCTTTCTCTTCCAAAAGTTGAGTTAATTGATCTTTCCCCATTAACTCTAATGTTTCATTTTGTTTTCCTTCTCTCTTTAACGTTAAAACAAACACATCTGTTTCCCTGGATTTGCCACCACGATTGCCTGGAATCAATTACTTTGAGTACAGGAACGTGAACTTGCACTGAAAATGGGTCCAAAATATTTATATATGCTGGGAGTTTAGTCTTTGTTGTTGGTTTTGTGTTAGGAGATTTTTATTGATTTTTCTTACAACACTCAAATTTCTCCGTATATTCTTCCCTATCTCCCTTTGTGGTTTTCTTTTAATCTTTTCAAATCTCTTTATCAGTGGTGCCTAAAGAGGTCATGATTACCGGGTTAAAGAAAGTAATAGAAGATTCATTTTTTAGACATGAAGACAGTAAAACAATTACCCACACTCTTTGGTCAGTACGCAACTCATTTGCAAAGCAGTGTTTGACTTGAACAGCCCTGGATGACTTGATCTTTCTTTGTTCATTATGGAAGGATTCAGAATCCAAAGTGAATTTTATCTGATAAGTTGCAGTATTTGTTTTAACTTAATTAAAAATTGTGTGCTTTCACAGTATTTGACATTTAAAGGAAATAAGGTTATTAAAGGAAAATAATCTAATTGATAGAATGAAAGATAAAATGTCTGCTGAATTGACATTGAAAATACTTATATAAGAAAAAAACAAGACTAACAAGGAGTGGGAAAGAGTGGGAGATTAGGAAGAGTTGTAGAAGGAAATTCTCATAGCAGTGAAATAAAATTAAAGACCTCTTAAAATTCTCTCCCTCTCTCTCCTTCCCTCCCTCCCTCTCTCTCTCTCCCTGTCATTCCTGTAGAATCAGTCTGTTACAGAGAACTGTAACCTCAAAATGAGGAAGATCTGGGTTCACTCTCCACCTTTGATTACATACTGTCTCTGTGACTCTAGGCAAGTCACTTCACATCAAGGTAATTCTTTAAGGTTATAAGCTTCAGAGAAGGTGCCAAACTACACTAGTATAAGAGAATTTCCTTACCTGGGAGTTGGCTATTCCAATGAAATCATAAATCTAGACTCTACAAGAGGTGGGGAACCTGCAACCTTGAGGTCACATGTAGCCCTCTAGATCCTCAAGTGTGGCCCTTTGACTGAATCCAAACTTCACAGAAAGAAGTTCAAGACTATCATTTTAAAATTTCTCTTATTATCCATCAGATACTGAAATGCTAGTTTTCTATATAAAAAAGCAGTATCAAGTACCTCCTGTCTGTTTTGCTTGAGGAATTCCAATGCCAGTATCCTTACAATGACACATACCTACCCCTCTCCTTTACCAAGTCTAAAATTCTTTTTTTTTTTTT
>JAQQSU010018757.1:0-10411 GCA_028627135.1 Pseudochirops cupreus
ATTATGAGTTTTGAATGAGATTTATTAACTCAAAGAATTATCCTGCTGTTAGTTTATAAGTCATTATTTCATAATTTCCATATATTTTAAATACAATGGTTGATTCATTTTAAACATGAAATAATTCTGAAATTCTCTGTAATAAATTCTCTCTTTTTATTTCATTAATTTGCAGATCCTTCATTGTTGGTTACATAAACATGATAATTAGGAATAGAATACCAGTTTCCAATAAGATAGTTTTTAAAATATACTACAGTCAATATTCACATTCTGAAACATATGCATTGGTCTTATTAGCAATGATATTTGGTCCCCTCTCATCTTCCATTTGTGAACCATATGCACACTGGTTTAAACAACAGGCATTTTTCTGTATAAAAGTAGAGTGATTCTATCTGTATTAAAGTATTCTGTATATATAAAGTGAGATTAAATAGAAAACAGGATGAATCAATCAACTAAAATAATAAATAGAATGGAGACTAGTTCAATCAGAAAGATGAATTTTATGCAATCCACAGAACAAACACATTTCATTTTTAATATTTCAGTACATTATGTTGAACATTTAAATTGTACACAGAGTGAATCTGTGGCAATAGCTTAAACTGATATAATTTTTCAAAATATGAATAATAAACATCTTTGTTATACATAGAGGGAGCTGTTAGCAAAGGTTTAGTAAATGAATCCTAGGATCTACAGTGGAAATTTTCCATTGTTATCAAGTATTAAAAAAAGCAAAAAACTTTGTTTCTAAGACATTAATTGATCTTTAAAATATCAATTGTATGATAAAAATAACATGACTAAGTATCATGATTTTTTTGATGGAAAATTGTGATTGAAATCACAACCCTCTCTGTCTTTCTCTCTCTTTCTCTCTCTTCCCCTCTCTCTCATTCCATCCCTTCTTTCCTTTCTCTACTCTGGCTCTCATTCTTGCAAATGTGTGCTCTCACACACAAACACACCATTTCCTAGAAATGAAGTTTTTATGATCCAAAATAAAAGTAATCATTTTACTAGAATGAAGCACAGAAGGGAGGAGGAACATAGCATGAAATCTTTTGAATTATTCTTTGTTCAGAGAATCACTAGAACTTTGGGAAAGTATTATGAGACTTGAGAGTGAAATTAAAAGAGAACAAATATAATATGGATGTATTGACATATGCATGTGTAAAAGCAAATCAAGTAGGAAAAAAGTGAAAGTATATCATAAAGAATATGATTTCCTATCCATGTTATTATGATAGCAAGTTGCAGTTTAATTTGTGGATAATACAATCATTGTAGATAACATCATGTATAGTTTGTTAGAGAGTTGTGCCAGATGAAATGGAAGGGAGCGACATGGAGATTCAAGGTAGCATTATTCATTCATAAACACACACACATGTGCACACACACACACACACACACATATTTCAGTGATATGACAAAGGTTTATTTGGTTATGACAGGGATAGGAGATCCTGAAAAACTAGTAAAAACAATTGAACATATAATCTGAGTTTACACCAACTGAGGTTGCTGTGGATTTTCCCAATAGGAATAACTGTGTGTGCTAAGATTGTGCACTCAATTAGTATTCAAATATGGTTTTTTTATATAGTTTTCCAGGATACTAGAAGTAAAAACTTAATAATGGTTTCTGAAATTAACCATTCTGTAAGAGCCATAAAAATGGACTATTGAATTATGGAACATATTCAAATTGCATGTATATCTATTTGTTTACTAATTACTCACAAATACCTAAACTATGTGATGAAAGCAATACATCTCAAAACATTCGAATGCTAGTTATTTATCAAGAATACCAAAAATTAAATAAAGAAAATTATAAGATGACCCTGAATTCTACCTGATTATGTCAATGTATCACAAGCTCTTTAAAAGCCTACACAAGCGGGAAAGGTTTTGAATTCAGACTCTAGAAAAGACTGTTTCTATCATATGAGCCATGAGAAGCTCATTCAAGGTCTGGTTATCATATGACATTTTATTTTGACCCAGCAACTTAGGAAGACTATCTGCTATAGGAGAGGAATTGTAGTCTGTGTCGGCAATCAGGATAACCACAGGGATGAAATTATAGATATTGTGATACTGAAACAATGGCTACCTGACTTCAAATATGCCATTAAAGTGATTCTTTGGCAAAGTACATGTTAGACAAGAAGGATGCTAAGGTCTCCTCTAACTCAGGCCTTCTGTTATTCTTGTTGTTCATCTTTCATTTTCAAAGAAGGTCAATGATATCAGCGGGTGATGTTTTGACTTGTACATGAATTGGATTTAAATGAGGTAGAGTTGCAAAAAGTCATTAGCCTCTCTCTCTTCCAGAGTCATTAAGAAGTCCACTAGCAAAAAAAAAGTCAAGATGACTAGTGATGGCCCAGGATACAGTGGATGACCTTGGCATCTTCCATATATGACAAAGCTCTGAGCACTCCACAATACCTGCTTCAGTCACCTTCATGGGCATTGGAACAAGTCCTTCTCATCCACCCATTACACCATGAAAAATCTTCATTTGGGGCAGACAACCCTCTATTTCATTGATAAGTCTGAGGCCTGTTGAGTACACTCAAACTCATTTAGTCCATCTGCCAACATGGTTTTGCCAGGGTGTGAACACTTCACATACTGTAGCTTCTTGGAGCCACAGATGAGAGTTGGGTGACAGGTGGAAACCAAAGGTAGATGAGCAGCCCTGAGAAAGGATGGGCAATTTAGCACACCAGAAATGATAGTCCTCCTTGAATACCACATGATCTCTTTTTGTTATTCTAAGATTCTAAAGTAAGAAGTAGCTATAGCAGATACCTGTTAGAGTGGGTTGAATCATCCTGTGCTCCAGTATCCTCATCTTTGTAGTTTGGAAAATAAGATTTGTCTTGCCTATCTTAAGAGATTCATGTGCTAATCAAATCAAGGAATTTATGCAAAATAGTTTGTACCCTGTAAAATTTTATATACACATCAGTTAATATTATATTGTTCTATACAGAATGTGAGCTCTTAGAGACAATAGATCATTTTCACATTTGCCTTTTAATTCAAAGAGTCTAGAAAAATGCTTGGTATGTATATTATAAGTGGGGAGGGAGGAAGAGATGGAGGAGAGAGCCAGAGATAGAGACAGACAGACAGACAGAGAGAAAAAGAGAGAGAGGAGGAGGGAGGGAGAGAGAGTCTTCTTGAAGTCACTATTGGGTCTGGACCTATGGTTTCAATAGAAACTCACATTTGAGAAGACTCATATACATACAAAATACATACATACACATATACATGCATACGTCTGTGTGTATGTGTATATATATATATATATATATATATATATATATATATATATATATATATACACACCTATACATTATAATATGTGATAAGCATACCAGAATGTTACATGCAAAATCCTGAGGAAAGAAAATTCATTATCAACTCAATAATAAAGATAAGTTTGTGGAGGTCATTATTTGAATTGAGTTTGTAGGTAGATATTGAACAGTTATATAGCGGGAGCTATATTCCAGGTATTCATGATGGAGTGAGCAAAGGCATGGATATAGAAAGGCATATGTATGTACATGTATATACACATATAGATCTAAATCTAAATTAGGACAGAAGGATTTGTGGGAGATAGCTAATGGCTATAATTTGAATTGACCAGAGTTTGAGGAAAGAAATAGTATGAAATAAGACTAGAGTAGTATTTGATGAAACTTTTTTTCTGACTGGGGGATGAGAGCGTAAAAAAAATACTAATAATTCATGTTTATAACTTCACAGTGCAGAGGTAACATTTACACTGGGATCCTTTCAGGTCAAGAATAAGAAACAGTGGGCTGGGCTGGAATTGATTCCATACTTTTCCAATTTTCTTCTCTTTATTTCCAAAAAGCATTTTGAAACAAAAGCCATTCTTCCAAAGAAAAGGGACTGGAGGGGTGGCTAAAGGAGGAAAAGAGGAGTCATGACCACACAAGATTCCTAAGTAAATATCCTGAAATGGACATTCCAAACCCTGGTAGTTGCCTCATGGATTTTAGAGTTCTAGAACCATTGAGTGGTTTCAGTGACTGCTTGCAGGAGTTACTTCCTTACAGCTTCTACAATGTCTTTCAGAAAATCTAACTACCGACTAGTAGAGGAGTTCAAATCATGATGTAGCTTGTCAAAAATATGAACCTTGAGGGAATCACTTAGGTTATACAATGCAGAAAGGAGGTAAAGCTAACAGCTCTCCTTACCAGCATAGCACTGTACTATACTCACTTCTCAAACCATCTTCCCTCTCTTTAACATATATAAATATAAATATATACATGTGTATAAGTATATATATATATATATATATATATGTATATATTTATGCACACACGTATACACACACACATTATTTGTTTTCTGTCTTCCTATCACACCTGACTTGTCTTGAACCTGTGGAACATATTATCCTTGGGATTTTCTTGAGAAAGATGCTGGAGTAGTTTGTGGAATGATAAATATTTGTGGATAGTGGATTAAGTCAAGTTTAAGTGACTTGCCCAGGATTACACAGCTAGTAATGTCCAAGGCTGCATTTGAACTTCAGACTTCAGACCCAGTGCTCTATTGACTGAGTTATTTAGCTACCCCTTCACACATATATAAATGTACAGAATGTGTATTTTCATAATCCCTTCTTAAGCAGAGAATATTAAACTTAATGTATGCTTTTCCTGATGACTCAGGATTTTCCATACATTCTATAATTATTTACTCTTCTGTAACCTAGTGATGTTCTCAAGAGCTATTGTGCTATGCAAAAATAGACAAAGACTTTTGTGCTTATTTTATTTTCTTGTGTCTGATCTTTTTCTGTTCTCCCTTATACTGGCAGGTTGTCAGTGATTGCTTCTTGTTTCTGTCAGTGTGCCTTCTTCAAGCAAATGTTCTCCCTCCTCTATGATTTGCTGTTGCTTTAGATCTGTTGTGGACTGGGAAAACAGCTGTTTTCTAGAGTCCTATATAAAATAAAAGTAAATAGGCTATGAATAAGAAACTAAGTGACTATCCCATGATAGAGAATATGAGTTTTATGTTGCTCATTTTGCCTACTGTGTACCAGATACTAAAAGCTGTTAAATAAGACTTTTGAATAAATGAGTTGTTATTGAGTAATATTCCTTTTTTTCCAAAGGTTGCTGCTAGTAATTATGATTCAGATACAAATGTTATTGACAAAATCAATAAGGGATCAATATTTCTTTCTTCCCTGAAGATATTGGAAATCTGAGCCATGATTAGCTTCTGTCTTTGCTATTCAGGCACTGTAATTTTTGGCAGCTTTTAGAATCTAGGTTGGCTTGGAGTATTTCCTCAGGAAGAACAATTCCTTTTAGCTACAGTTATATTGCATTGCTTTGGTCTATATTTCAACATATCTTTTACCAGTCTTTGAATATGACCTTTTCAGTAGATCCACATTGAAGTAAGCCTGGCTTTACTAATGGAAGGCCAATGGGTATGTAGGCTTTCATTATTCATGATCTCTTCCTATCTTTGGTTTTTATTAGGACTTATGGGATGTATAGATGAAATCACTAAATAATAATAATAGCAGCAATAATGACTTTCACTTATATAGTAAATACTATGTTCAAGGCATTATGCCATGTGTTTACAATTATTAGCTCACTTGATCCTGATAGCTAGGTGTTATTATTTTCTCTACTTTACATGTATGGAAACTGAGGCAAACTGAGGTTTGAACTCTTTGGTCAAATGATTCTGGGAATTTGTCTATACAATCTAATTCTGATTTAATGCATTTGTGTCTTTTGCTGTTATTCATAGAATGATGAATTCCCAAAGCGGTCACCAAACACCTTATTTCATTCTCAAATATAACTGCCTAGGGAAGTTTTCTTCCATTCTCCAACATTTTCTGAGTGCTATACTTTCTAAGTGCTATATTTTCTGAGTGCTAGACACCATGCACTCCCCCATAAGCAATGTGCCAGTAGTGAGATTAGGAAAAGAACAGTCAACAAACATTCATTAAAACTCACTATATGCTACTGCTATGATAAATGTTGAGGATGAAAAAAGAGAGCTGGGGGCAAAAACACCATCCCTGACTTCCAAGAGGTCACATTCTGTTGGAAGAGGTGACTTGAAAATAGTACATACAAGTTGTATACATTATAAATGAGAAATAATCAAACAGAGAAGGCTTTAGCAGTAGGGTGTACCAGGAAATGCCTATTTCTGAAAGTGGGCCTTGGGTTGAGTTATATATGAAGTGTTAGAGCTGAAATGGAATTCAAAGATCCTGAAATTTGAAGATGCAGAACCCTAGGAAAGTTAAACAATTTGCTCAAGGTCACATAGCCATCTAGTGGCAAAGCCACATTGGTGTGAAAATGTCTTTGTAAATTTAAATAATTAAATGTACTGACATATAATAAGCCTAAAAACTTTTTGCTTTCAGAAAACTCTTAATGTGCAACTGACAAGGGATAGGTATAGGTGTTTCAGGGACCCCAATGACTAGAGTCACTCAGTGGGCAGTCTGGAATGAATTCGCAGGCTCAAGCATTCTGAGTCAAGTTGGTAAAAGTTTCTTGTTACACTTTATAGTGAGCAGGAGGTCTTAGGAAACCTGCAACCTTAAAGGAGTCATACGTATATTTTTATAGAATAATCCATAGTATAACCTGTGCCAATTGTGCTAATTAGGAAAGGGTGGGATTAGGGAGGAGTTAAGGAGTGGTCAGTGCTTAAAGGGACATACACTTCTAATATCAATTGTGCAAGCCTATTGCCCATAATTCACTGGGAAATAGCTCAAGGCCAGGGGGCTACATGGAGGTGTGGTTTTAGGCTTGAAATATCACTAAGTCAACTAGCAGCCAGGGCTGACTGAGAAGTGCCCAATCTGTTACGCATCAATGTCCTGTTTGACAAGATAGATGCTGGTAGTATACATATGTCCCAAGATAACAAGGAATCCAGGATGTGTATAATGAGCTAAGGAGTATACACATGACTGAGTCTACAATATATGTGATAGATATCCATACACAGCTGCTTCAGCCAGCACACATTTGGGTCAAGCTACTAAATTCTATAGGTGCAGCTGACCACTGTAACAAGAAGAGAGATAAATATTTTGTTAGGTCATGCTGACCTTGAGCTAGGGAGAAATTGCCTGAGATAGTGTTTTGAGGCTAAAGAGATTTGAGAGTAGGGAGAAATGTGATTTTGCAAATTGATGTGATTTTACAAACTGTGGTTCAAGCACAGAAACCCAAGCACCCCATCACAATGTCAGCATTTTGTAATTGTTACATTTATTTGTTTTACACTATTTGTTTACACTATTTGTCAGAGTTCAGAAGATTTTAATGCATTTAAAATTTTTTCATCAATAAACCACATTTTTAACCTATTGGTACATTTTTCCTCAAATATAGAATTGATTACTAAACAGGAGACACTATGTTAAATGTTAAAAAATAAAATAAAATGAAGCTAAGAGTGAAAGACAGTGTCTGGTATTAAATGCCTAATATGTGCCAGGCATTTTATTAAGCTCTGAGGATAGTATACAAAACAAAGCCAAAAACAAACAAACAAACCCCAAAACCTAAAAACAAAAAAAAACAAAAAAAAAACAAAAACAAACAAACAAACAAAACAGTCTTTGTCCCAAAAGGAGCTCACAGTGTAATAAGACAGACACATAAAAACAATTAGGTCCAAAAAACTCCATACAGGAAACATTGGAGAGAAGCAAGTCAGGAAGTGGAGATCTTCCAGACCTGGAGATTAGCCAGTGAAAAGTCAGAGAAGAGTTAGGATATGTACTATTTTGTTCAAACAGCAAGAGAGTCACTGTAAGCAGATTATAAAGTGTAAGGAGACAAGAAAAGGAGGAAGGGGTTAGGATTTGAAGGGCTTTAAAAGACAAAAAGAAAAGATTGTATATTTGATCCTGAATATAATGAGTCATTTAATTTTACAGAGCAATAAGTTAATATGATCAGATCTTTAAGAAGGTGCTTTAGAAAGATCAATTTGACAACTGTGTGGAGGATGGTCATTTGTGTGAGGTGAGGCTGGAGGCAAGGAGACCAAGAAGCAGGCTAATTCAATGATTCAAGAATGAGATACTGAGTGCCTTCTCTGGGGTGGTGATAAAATAAGAGGAAAGAAGAAGTCATATACTATAAATATTCCAAATGTTGAATCAACAGAACTTGCCAACAGACTGGACATGGGGGGTATGAGAAGTGGGAAGTAGAGGATAACTCCTAGATTGTAATGCTAGATGACTGGGGAGTGGAGAGGTTGTGGTCTAAGGGTGCTGGGAACCCTGAACTTCAAGGACAAAAGCCATTGGTCTGCCTCATAGAAGAATTCAACTCAAGCCTTCTTTCAGTCAGAGACAAGGTTTATTAAAACACTGGTTGGGGTGGACAAGATTCCTAGTGAATCTGTGCTATTGATTTTAAGAATCAGAGCCTTTTAAAAGAGAACAAGATGAACCTTTCATACAGAAAGACTGTGAGAAGGTCTAGATATGATCTAGGAGTGGCCAATAGGCCTGGGTGACCCTGAAGTAACAGAAAAGGGGTCTAGATGGGATTAAGGAGTGGCAAATAGCTTGGGGTGATATAGAGGTATCTGACAATGAATTGAAGTCTGGGTCAAGGGTAACAGAGAATTGAGGGTCAGAGGCAAATGCCAGGGACTGGGTCATGTATACGGGAAAGTTCAGGGGAAGTTCAAAAGTAGGGGAGGAGTCCAGAGCCGATATCCAGGAAGTAGTACTTTGGGAAGTAAGAGAAAACTGATAAAGGGTGAAGAGTTTGGGGAGAAAAGATCATAAGTATGGTTTTAGACATGTTGAGTTTAGGATGTCTCCATTATATCTAGTTAGAGATAAGCAGTTTGAGATGTGAGTCTGGAAATCATCAGGGAGCTTAAAGCCTGGATGAATAGACGTAGGTATCATCAACATAAAAATTATAGTTGAATCCATGAGACTTAGTAAGATCACCAAATGAAATAATATAGAAGGTGAGAAGAAGAGGGCCAAATACAGAGATTAAGGTATCCCCATAGTCAGGAGGCATGTGCTAGATTACAATCCATTCAAGGAACCTGAGAAAAAATGATCAGCTAAGAAGGAGAACCAGGAGAGAGGAATGTACAAAAACCATGAGAGAAGAGAGTATCAAAGAGAAGAGGGTATTCAACAATGTTAAAGGATGCAGAGAGGTAAAGAGGGATGAAGACTGAGGGGGAAAACAAACATTAAATTTGGTAATTAAGAGAGCTTTAGTAACTTTGGAGAGAGCATTTAATGTTGCATGATGAGGTTGGAAAGCAGACTCAAGAGAGTTAAAAACAGTGAGAAGAAAGGAAGAGGAGGCACATGTTTAGCCAAAAACATAAAAGGAGGAAGAGAAATGAGACAAGAGCTAGTTGTGATGGATGGTTCAAATGGAAGGTTTTTTTTGTTTGTTTGTTTTGGTTTTTTTGGATGAGGGAGACATGGGCATGTTTGGATGGAGTCAGGAGGGAAATAGTAGCCAGAAAGTGATTGAAGATTGTATCCCAGGACAAATGACTTAAAGTCTCTAGGTGTCAGAATAAAATAAGGAAAGTGGCTTTTAAATCCTATGAATCTATGAATCTTATAAACCTGTAATTCTATATTGTTTTGGCCTAAAGATAAATTTTAGTATTTACTATGAAAAGTTCTTTGGCAATAAAAGATTGTTATATTAGCTCAATAAGGTTCAGCTTGAACTTAATGAATTAATGTAAATTTATTTGAGTTATATTAGCAACAATAAAATATTTTAGAAAAATGTTACTTAGTTTTTACTTTTATCCTATTTTTTTCAAATTTTGATATTATCATGATGCTATGAAATAGGTTATCACCCAAGTTTTGAGTCAGAAAACTGAAAACTGAGTTTTTATACCAGTTTTTCCATGAAACTATAGTTATATGACTTGAAATGTATCACTTAACTTCACTGTATCTCAGCTTCTTCAGTGATAAAGAGCGTGATGCTAAAATAAAATGCTAAGTAATCTTATATTGCCCCTGCAATTAATATGCTTTAGGAGAAAATATAGAAGTTTTTGTTCCCTTTTATTTTTAAAGTGTTTCTTTTAATTTTGTATTTTAATAGAATCCTACTAATCCTAGAGACTAAAAAGGCATGTATTTCTTTTTTTTTTCCTTTTTTTTTTTGATATGAGATTCTTTATTAAATTTTTTTTGAGTTACATCTTTTCTCCCCATCTTTCCCCGGCCCACCACCCCAAAACAGCCATCCCAGTATTTCCCCCCTCCCCCACTCTATTCTCTCCTATGTCACTTTTT
>JAQQSU010018758.1:0-10411 GCA_028627135.1 Pseudochirops cupreus
AGCCAATCCCCTTCTTCCACATCAACAGGGGAGTTCATACCTTCTCAACAGTGGGACAGAGTTTGCACCTTCCACACTTAGCACTTAGCACTACTAAGTGCTAAGTATCCTGCTAAACAGATTACTATTACATATTATCAAAGGAAAATGTACAAATGTTTCAGTTCCTTGCAAGTAAAAAAGAAATATTTTTTCCAAGAAAACCCCAACTGGGGTTACAAAAAGTGGACATGCCTGAAATGAATCAACAACAAGAATACACGTATGGACGTTTACAATATGCACATATACCTAAACACACAATGTGTGTGTGTGTGAGAGAGAGAGAGGGAGAGAGAGAGAGAGAGAGAGAGAGAGAGAGAGATAAAGAGAGAGACTGGGGAAAGGTGTCCTTGTGCTTTCAAGTATTTCACAATGAAGATGCTATTCCTGATTAGTTCAAAGACATTACCATTGTTGATTAATTGATGTTGATCAAAATTTTCCAAAATTTAGCTCCAGTTTAACCTTAATGTTAGTTTTTTTTTGATTCTAAGAATATTAATCTCCCTAAACACTCTCTGTTCCTCAAGGATGCCATACACATTTCACCTCTAGTCCTTTATGCATGCCTAGAATATTGTGTCCACCTTGTCCTGTCATCCATAAACTGGAAAGATGGAAGATGCATGAGTCCAGAAAAGGATAGTAAGGTTAGATTTCTAGGGTATTTCTTAGCCAAATAGGAAACAGGGTCAGAAATGTTACAGTGGGATACATGAGTTAAAGTTATGAATAACATTATTATTATTAGGAACTTGTAGTGGTACAATTGGAAATCAAGGTATGCCCATCAGTTGAGGAATAGCTAAATAAGTTGTGGCATAGACTTGAGATGTTATGCTATAAGAAATTGTGATTGGGACGGTTTCAGAAAAAAATCAAAAAACATATATGAAACCATGCAAATTGAATTGAGCAGAGCCAAGAGAACCTTGTATACAATAATAGCAATGTTATAAAGATAATCAACTGTAAAAGACTTAGCTTCTCTGATTGATGCAGTGATCCAATGAAAAATACTGTCCACCTCTAGAGAGAGAATCAATGTACTCTAAATGCAGACTGATGCATACTTTTTTAAACTTTCCTTATGATTATTTTATTATTTATATTTTTCTTTGCAGCATGTCTAATAGGGAAAATATTTTGCATAACTTCACATGCATAATCCAAGCCAAATTACCTACCTTCTCAAGGAGTAGGGAAAAGGCAAAATAATTCAGACTCAAAAAAAGTTTGATAAAAATTTTAAATATATAATTAGGAAATATTTAACAAAATAAATTAAAAATAAAAACAACAATGAGGAATGGAAAGCTTAATAGAACTATCACCCTAATAGAGATATTTAGTACCCTCTGAACCCAAGAGCCTTGGGAATAGCAATCTTCCTATAAATGTCTGGACCTGATTCTAGTCCAGTTCCTAAAGCTATTAGTGAGGAGATATATTTGTTATGAACACATTCACCCAAATAAATGTTTTTGTACTATGTTTGTGTGGATAATACAATGTTTCCCTTTTCTGAATGTCTCTCTACCTTCCACTGGAAATCCTACCCACTATGGAAAACCTTCTGCCCCAGGTTCTTAGTGACCATACATCTTTCTGAACTTCTAGATCTCTCAAAATTAGAAAGAACTAATGTACCACTAAATTTTCCCGTAGTGGAACTCATCTTACCCCCCTAAACCCACTCTTCTTCCAAACTTGTTTTTTGGATGAGGGTAATCCCATCCTTGCAGACATCAAGGTTCTCAAATTTGGAGTTTTCCTTGACTCTTCGCTTTTCCTCACTCATATAAATATAAAGCAGTCATTAAGTTTTTTCAATTTTATATTCCTCATACCCATTCCCATCTGTCTACACACAAGACCATGATTCTGGTTCAGACCTCCACCACCTTTTTCCTATAATTTTGCAACAACCTCTTATTTAGTATCCTTTTCTTCTTTCTCCTCTATCCAATCCACGTTCCTGTAGATGCCAAAATGATCTTTCTAACACCTAGATATCGCCATGAAATTTTCCCACTTAAGAATGTTGAGTGACTTCCTATAATCTCTAGGATAGGATAAAAAGAAAGTTTTCAACTTGTCACGAAAAGCCTCTGGAAATCATTCTAGAGTAGTTTCACCTTCACTTTGTGTTACCGACAAACTAAGCAATTTGGTGGTCTCCAAATTTGTTGTTCCGTATCCCACTTTTCTACATTTGTGTTGCCCTCCTACCTGCAATATGCCTTAAAATCTGCTTCTTAAAATCTTAAATTTCTTCAAGGATTGTCTAACTTGAAACTACCTAAGGGAAGTCATTCCTGACCACTATTATGAGTGTTCTTTCTCTGATTAAATTATTATGTTTATAATAATGTGTTCACATGTTTCTTTACTTCGGTAGAATATATTCTCTTTGTGGGCAAAAGTCACAGGATTTCTGAGTTTAAATGGACCCCAATAGTCAGCTGTGTCAACCAATACCTAGAGGTAATTCCCATCAACATACAACAACTTATATAATATGCACACATGCATAATACACATATCAATATATGTACAAACAGATGTACATATATATGTATGTGTGAATATATATATGTATATATGTATATATGTATATATATGCATACATATATATACATATATATACATATATATATATCTGTGTGTGTATGTGTTATATGGTGTATGTGCGTGTGTTCATCAAAGTGATTATTTGCCCTTTAAGTGAAGAGTTCCAGGCTATACCACTTTGGACAACTATAATTATTCAGATATTTTTGCTTTTATCTGACATAAAATCAAAATTAATCTATATGAAAAACTGCCAATCATTAATTTCTTCTCGTTCTGCTCTCTGGAGCAAAACACAACAAGTCTAATCTATCTTTGCTACGATAGCCCTTTAAATATTTGAACACACCTACCATGTCTCCACAAATCTACTCTTCTCCTGGATAGCATCCTTAGATTTATTTTTTTAAAAGAATTATAATGTAACATACACATATAAGAATATTTACTCTGTTGGTTTTCCCTCTTTTGTATACTGATCAACTTATTGATTGGTCTTTCTTTGACTGTAGTATCCAGAACTGAATGCAATCTGACAGATAATGCCTGATGCAGATGCAATGCAGAGGGACCATCTCATCTCTGTTCCTGGAAGCTCTTCCTCTCTAAATGTAGACAAGACTGCGTAATCTTTGCTACTATATCACCCTGCAAATTAATATTGAGCTTGCAATGTACTAAAACTGTCAAATGTATTATTTTTTTCAGTCAAACTCCTATGTAGCCACATCTCTCTAAATTAGGGCCTCTGCAGAAAATAGAATGAAGACTGGAGTTTGAGTTGAAAATGAGTAGTCTTGATCAAATTTCTCCTACCTATTTAAATCATTTCCTTTGGTAATAAATGCCTCTTGAAATGAACAAGTTTTTACTTATCTTATGCTCCCTCTAGGAAAGAGAAATAGAATGTCATACCAAACACTTATCCTTTCAAAGGAGATTTATTAAATGATATTCTTAACAGTTAGCTAGGAATAGGAATAAGGGTCTGCAGATTTCCTAACCTCCCACCAGTTCATAGTTCTTAGCAATTTCTAGCTTTTAATTTTTGCATTGAAAAATTCCTATTATTCTATTTTTGATGCTTATCATAGATGCTTCTGACTTTTGAGTTGGGGGAGGGGAAAGGGGTTTTCAAGATCCTGAATGATTATAATAATAGTAATAGCTAACATTGATTTGAAACTTAATAGGTGCTAGACACTGTGCTTAGCACTTTATAATTAATATCTCACTTTATGTTCACAAAGCCTGGCAATATAAATCCTATTATTATTTCTATCTTATAGATGAAGAAATGGAGACAGAGGCGAAGTGACCAACCCAGGGTCACATAGCTCATAAGTATCTGAGGCTGGATTTCAGTTTAGGTCTTCATAACAACAGGCCTGACAAACTATCCACTGCACAGGAAGTTATTTTCTAACACTGCTTCTAAATATACATGTTGGAACATCTAAGCATTGTCATTTGTTGAGAGGGTAAAAGTGAGGGAATGCAAAGGGTTTGTTTTGTTTTGTTTTTTCATTTTTAAAATTTACTTAGAGCCAGTTTACACATGGGAGAGGGAAACTCTTAGATTCTATATCGAGGTCCTATGACTCCCTCTAGACACAGATGGACACTTAACTAAAATATTACTAGGAAAAGAAAAGACTTTCTTGGTTGGTTCAATGTGAAAAATAAAAAAAAGAAAGGGGCAATTAACATGCAAAGGTTAAATGTCAATTATTTAGAAAGTGTCAGGAGAAGAGCCTTGGGTTATTTTCTCAAGTTAGGGATCATAAGCCTGGCAGAGGTATTTTTGTCCATTTGGCACTTACTCCATATTAGGATTCTACTTGTGAAATGTTCACTTACTTCCCAAAGGGGAGGGTGGGGGAAAAAAAAAACCTTCTTAAACTCAAAGATCCTAACAAGGGGCTATAGGTCTCACTTATTAATATTGATAATGTATGAATGTGTATTCTATAGGGAGAAATATCAATAATTTATACTCCTTAAAGAGGAAAAAAATAGCACCTTCAGTTACAAAACTCTAAGAAGGCAAAAAAAAATCTTATTTTCATATACATGCCATTTTTAAAAGGATGAAAGAAATGAGAGACCTCAGATGTATGGAAAACAGTAAAGAAATTAGTAAAGAAAATTAGTAAAGAAAATGGTCCTGCACCATTCCTTCATTTTCTACTGATATTTCACTTCAAAGTGTAAGACTTTACATATATTACTATTGAATTTCATTTCATTCAGTCCATGGTAAAGCTTTTACCTAATCTTTTTGATAAGCATATCATCTATGCCTTTTTTCCAAAACATTCATAAAACTATTAAACAGCTTAGTACCAAGTACACATCCCCAAGGCATTCCACAAGAGGCCTTTGGATAAGACACAGGTCACTCTGTGAGTCTGGCCTTTCACCTAGTTCCAAATACATCTAATTATGATATTGCTCAGCCCATATCTCTCAGTTTTTACCAAAAGAATAGTATGAGGCATATCTTCAAATGATTTGCTAAAATCTGAGCAAATAATAGTCTGTAGTCTAACATATTCCTTTCAATTAATTTAGTAACTATTTTTATTAAACAGAAATATCATTAATATAGCAGGACATCTTCTGGATGAAGCCATGCAGGCTTTTTACAAGACACAGCTTCCTTATCTAGGTATTTAGTAGTCATTTAAAAATAATCTAATCTAGATATTTTCCAGACGTGTTTTTCCTTTTGTATTTTTTAAATCCCGGACTTAACATAGAGCCTTCAGGATAGCAAACTCTAAATAAATGTTAGATTGACTTACAAAGGATTTTGCAAAGCTTTATCTTAGGTCCCAATACTTTCATCCAACCTTATCTAACTAGCTATTTGCTGTCAATAATCATTCCTTGCTCTGAAATTCTGGGTCCATTATTCAGTTCCAATCATTTAACACTTAGCATGCACTATCTTGAATTAATATGTCTTTTATCTGTATATCTCACCTCTCACATTAGATAATATGACTTCCCAGAAGAATGGTCATGTGTTGCACGTATGTATGTATGAATGTGCATTATGTAATGTGCATGTCAGTGGGTCAATAAACATGTAATAAACTCCTACTATTTACCCTGAGCTGTGTTAAGTCCTTGGTTTACAAAGATAAAAAAGGAAAACCAGGAAGTGAAATATAGCCCCTGTCCTTGAGCAGCTCATAATCTAAAGTAACGGGAAGACAAAATGCAAATAGGCATGCACAAATTAGCTATTTGCACAATAAATAGAAGATAATTAATAGAAAGAAGGTGCTCTAATTGAGAAGGATTGTTTACTGCCTATAGAAGGTGGGATTTTAGGTGCCATTTAGGTGGTGCATTGGATAGAGCCCTGGGCTTGGAGGTCAGGAAGATTAATCTTCCTGAGTTCAAATCTGACCTTAGACATCTAACTAGTAGTGTGGCTCTGAGCAATGTACTTATCTCTATTTGCCTCAGTTTCCACATCTATAAAATGAGCTACAGAAGGAAATGGTGAACCACTCCAGCTTCTTTGCAAAGAAAACTTTAAATAAATTCATAAAGAGTTGAATACAACTGCAGTGAATGACTGAACAGCAACAAAACCAAGCCAGGGAAGAGGGGAGGCAGAGATGAGGAGGGAGAACATTCTATACATGGGAGATAGCCAGTGAAAATATCTGGAACTGGGAAATGGGAGTGTGGTGCTCAACCAGCAGGAAGGATTCTACAGTCACTGGATCAAACAGTACGTTAAGGGGAAAAGGGTAAGGATAAAAGGAAGATTGAGAATTGTTTATGAAGGGCTTTAATTGCAAAGCATGGTATTTCATATTTGATCCTGGAGTTCATAGAGAACCACTGGAATTTACTGAATAGTGAAATGACATGGCCTCATTTGCTCCTTAGTAAAATCACTTTGGCCTCAAGTAATAGAATGGGAAGAGACTTGTGGTGAGCAGATCCATCAACAAGCTATGACAATGGTCCAGATATGAGAAGATGAGGTCTTATCCCAGGGTATTGTTAGTATCAGAGGAGAGGAAAACACATATTCAGACATTACAAAGACAAAATCAAATAATTTCAGCAACAACTTTTATATGAGGTGGGGAGAAGATGGAAAATGATGAGGAGTGAAAGGTGACCTCTGGATTGCAATTCTGGAAGACTGGAAGGTTGGTGATAATTGATAATAATAGAAAATTGATTGATAATAATAGAAAAAATTTCAAAGGGGAAAATGTTTGAAGAAAAAGACAATGAGTTTAGTTTTAACTATGTTGAATTGAAAATATCTATTGGAAATACAATTTGAGATACTGAGGCACCTGGAAGTATGAGAAGGGGTATCAGCAGAGAGGTTAGGGTTAGAAAATTGTATTTGAGGATTATCAGCATAGAGGGGAGAATTGAACTTATGGTGCTGGTGAGATCATCAAGAAAAGTGTTGAGGGAATAGGGCCCAGGGCAGAGCCTCTTAAGACACTCACAATTAGCAGGTATGTTTGGATGTGTTGTAGTTCAGTCATGTCTGACTCTACTTGATCTGATGTATATTGTCCATTGGGTTTTCTTGGCAAAGATACTGGAGTGGAATTCCATTTCCTTTTCCAGTGTGTTCTTATTTCACAGATAAGGAAATAAGGCAAATAGGCATTGAATCATTTGTCCAAGGCAACAGAATTAGTAAGTGTCTGAAGTTGGATTGCAAGTCAAACCTTTCTGACTCCAGGCCCAGTACTATATTTGCTGCCCCACAGAGCTGCCTGGATAATGATCCAGCAAAGCAAAGTGAGAAGTAGTGGTCAGATAGGTAGGAGGAGAACCAGGAAAGAATAACATCTCAAAAAGTTAGAGACAAAAGAATAACAAAGGCTGAAGAGAGGCTAAAAAGGATGAAGCTGAGAAAAGGTGATTTGATTTGGTAATTACAGCTTAAAACTGCACTTGGACTTTTAAATCACCATGTATAATGTGTTAGAAATCCCTCTAAATCTTTTTCATATACAATGTAGTCTAAGAATGACTTGCCCTTCTTGTATTTATGAGATGATTTCCTTTTTAATATGAATTTAAGATAACATTTTCCTCTATTGCATATCATGTTGTTAGATTAAGAAAAATAGTTTAGCTTCATCAATACCCTTTTGGTTTCTGATTATGTCAGCCTTGCCAGAGAAAACAAAAGAAAAACAGCTTTGAATAATTACACTTTCTCTTTTGTCTCTATTACCATAGTCCTATTCAACCCAGGAACAAAACAACTCCTTCTTTGATATCTTTTCCCTTAATCATAGCTAAAACAAAGATTGTACCTCTATACCCTTCTCATCCATCATAGAGCAACTAATATTATTTTAGGCAAAGAGCAAATACTCAATAGATGGACATTTACTTGAAAGTTTGTGTTATGAATTCAAAGATTTTTAAATAAACAGTGCTTACATATTGAATAATGATTGAAATGATTGACTTAGCTTCCTGCCCACAATGAAAATCTCTTCAAGATGCAAAATGGTGAAGATGGCAGCTTAAAAGCAAGAGAACACCATGTCTCCCCCCCATAACCACCTCAAATACCTTTAAAATATGACTGTAAACAAATTTTAGAGCTCTAGAACCCACAAAATTACAGATTAACAAAGCTCCCACTGAAGGCAGCCAAGAAGGCTGACTGGAAGAGGTTCATCACAGCGTGCTGGGAGTCCAGACCACACTGCATGAACCCACAGCTGGAGACCTAAGGCAGCCAGAACAAGGTGTGGTTGGAGGTTTCAGGAGAGTGGATCACCAGCAGCTGTGGTGGTTTCCAGAATTATCAACACATAAGAAACAAGGACTAAATGAAAGGAACTTGGCTAAATGTGGGGGAGAGAGTCCAGCCATCTGCCTCCAGGGTGAGAAGCAGTGGCAGCAGGCCTCCAGCCTCTGCCACTTTGCTGTTTCAGAGCTCTTAGCCTGCAGATAGCAAGGGGGCCAAGCAACCATTCAGAGGCTAAGTGCTCTTGCCTTAACCAGCCTGGATTTGGATCATGGTCTTGGGTGGTAGTCCTGAGGTGTGTGATTAGTGGGCCAAAGCTGGTGGAGGCTGCAGAGACAGCAGCCCCCTAATAGCCCAAGCAGCTACAAAAACCCCAGTGATTTGGGACAGAGCTCTCTCCTCTGGAAGCAGAGTTCTACTGAGCCCAAAGTCAAGTAATTGACTGGCAACATGAGCAGGCAAAGGAAGCAAAGCAAGCCCAGCAATGCAACTTTAGATTCCTTTTTTGGGGACAAAAAGGATCAAAGCAAGGGATGGGAGGAAGACAACACAATGAGAACTGCTGCACCAAAAGCTTCCAAGAAAAATGAAGATTGGTTACAAGCCATAGAGCAGCTTAAGAAGGATTTTGAAAGCCAAATAAGAAAAGTGGAGGAAAAATTTGGAAGAGAAATGAGAATGATGCAAGAAAATCATGAAAAGAGAGTCAACAACCTGACTGAAGAAAATAACATGTTAAAAAAATAAATTAAGTCGAATTGCAAAAGAAGCACAAAAAGCCAATGTGGAGAAGAATGCCTTAAAAAGTCGAATTTGCCAGAGGGAAATAGAATCTCAAAAGCTTTCTGAGGAGAATAATTCCTTCAGAATTAGAGTGGAGCAAATGAAAGCAAACGAGTTTATGAGAAATCAAGATACTATTAAACAGATCCAAACAAATAAAAAAATAGAAGGCGATGTGAAATATCTCATTGAAAAAATCACTGACCTGGGAAATAGATCCAGGAGAGACAATTTAAAAAAAATTGGACTACCTGAAAGCCATGATGAAAAGAAGAACCTAGAAAGCATACTTCAAGAAATTCTCAAGGAAAATTGCCCTGATATTTTAGAACCAGAGGGCAAAATAGAACTTGAAAGGATTCACCTATCACCTCTTGAAAAAGATCCCAAAAAGAAAACTCCTAGGAATGTTATAGCCAGGTTATAGAGTTACCAGATCAAGGAGCAAATATTACAAGCTGCCAAGAAGAAACAATTTGAATACCATGGAAACACAATCAGAATAATCCAGGATCTAGAAGCTTCTACATAAAGGGACCAAAGGGCCTGGAATATGATATTCTGGATATCAAGGGGGCTGGGATTAAAACCAAGAGTCAGCTACCCAGCAAAATTGAGTATAATGTTTCAGGGAGAAATATGGTCATTTAATGAGGTGGAGGACTTCTAAGCATTCTTGGTGAAAAAATCAGAACTGAATAGAAAATTTGGCATTCAAATACAGGAGGCATGAGAATGTAAACATGGGAAAGAATTCCTAAGTAATTATAAAAGTTGAACTATTTACATGGAAAAACCATAATTGTAACTTATGAAACTTTTCTCAGTATGAGGATAGTTGAAGGGAATATAACTGTATAAATGTATGTATACATATACATGTGTCTATATAGGAGGGTATATATGCCTAGGAATCCATATGTGAGTGTGTGTATATATGTGTACATAGACAGAGAGCACAGGATCAATTGAATAGGATGGGATAATATTTTAAAAGGTGAAATCGAGAGGTGGGAGAGGAATAGTATGAGAGAAGACAGGGACAGAGAGAATGGGGTTAATCATCTCACATAGAAGAGGCAAGGGATAACTGTTACAATGGAAGGGAGGAACAGGAAGGCAAAAGGGAATGGGTCAACTTTACTCACGTTGAATTTGGCTTAGGGAAGGAATGACATACACTCTAAATTGGGTATCTTGGCCTACAGGAGAGTAGAGGGGGAGGGTATGAGAGGGGGGAGGAAG
>JAQQSU010018759.1:0-10411 GCA_028627135.1 Pseudochirops cupreus
GGTGTCATACACGCTGAAATGGGTATCTTGCCCTACAGGAGAGTAGGGGGGAAAGGGATGAGAGGGGGGATGATGGAGGGGAGGGCTGGGTAGGGAGGAGGGTAGTTAGAAGCACACACTTCTGTAAAGGGACAGGGACAAAGTAGAGAATAGAACAAGGGTGGGGCGGGACAGGAAGGAGGGAAATATAGTCAGTCTCTCCCAATATGCCCATTGTGGAGATGTTCTGCATAACTACACATGTACGGCCTGTATTGCATTGCTTGTCTTTCCAGTGGGGGTGGGTGACGAGGGAGGAAGGAAAAGAATCTGGAATTTAAAGTTCTAAAATCAAATGTTTAAAGAAATGTACATTATTATTATTGTCGTTGTTGTTATTATTATTATTTACATGCAGCTGTTCAATAAGATACACAGGCACTGGGGTAGGGAGACCCATCCTGCCCTACCGGAAGGTCAGAGGGGAGACGGGGGAGGATATAGGAGAGAGCAGATTGGGGGAGGGGGTATACAGTGGGATTGCTGTTTTGGGGTGGTGGGTACGGGAAAGTTGGGGAGAAAATTTGTAACTCAAAATCCTGTGGAAATGAATGATGTAAACTAAAAATAAAAGTTAATTTAAAAAAAATTTAATGTAATTTGGAAATATTTAATGCAATACATAAAACATATTCAAACGAAACAGAGAAATGAGAATTATGAGAGCAGAATTTATGTCCTGCACAGCAAAAAATAATGAATAGAATAGAAAAACTTGAATTGGCAATGGCAAGCTTCACTAAGGAAACAAAAGACAGAATAATAGGTTAGAAAGGCAAATACACAGAAGTGAAGGATGCCCTAGAAAAAGAGAAGCAAAAAACAAGAACATGAAAAGAAAATGTTCTCATAATGTTAGCATAACATATTGATCTCAAAGAAAGGACTTGTAGAGACCATCTAAGGATCATAGGTCTCCCAGAATACCAAGATAGGACAAAAAACCTTAACACTATAATGAAGTAAATAATAAAAGAGAACAGCCTGGAGCTTCTAAACATAGAGAATGAAATTCTAATTAAAAGAACTCATGGATTTCCTCCAGAAAAACGACTATAACACCAAGACATATAGTGGTTAAATTTAACAATGCAATTCAGAAACAAGTTCTGTAAGGCATCAGGACTTCAAATACAAAAGAAAAGACATTTGAGTACTGCAAGACTATTCCTCACCCACTAGAAAAAGGAGGGAACGGAATAATGTATTTGAAAGAGCATTAAAGCTCACAATGCAGCCCAGGGTGAGCTATCCTACAAATATGAGTTTAACCATACAGGATAAAAGGTCGATGCTCAATAATAAAGACATTTTAAACATCTTTAGAAAGAAAACCAGAACCAAAGAGATTATTTGCCTCTTGGACACCACAAACAACAGAAATACAGGAAGAATGAATACATGCAGCAGGCAAGGAAAGCAAGAGCAATAGAGTGACAAGAGAGAGAAACTAGTAAGATTTTTTTTCTAAAGGTACACAAGGAGATGGGTGAAGGCAGAAATCTGGCAGCTGAGAGGCAAAATTGAACAGGTAGGCAGATATTATGAATAGAGCCCAGCAACAACTTGCTTATAGATGAATGCTTCTTTTGTGGGATTATGGGAGGGTACATAAAAGTAGGGGAGGGCGACGGGAGGACAGAGAGCAGTGAATGATATGCAGGGTCAAATCAAGAGCTAACAATGAGGGTAAAGTAATTTCTATGGTCTTAGAAAGAGGAAAAGTCTATAGGGGAGTGGGAAAGGAGGAGTAGGGAAAGACTGAAAAGAGGAAGAATAGAAGAGCCTTGCTTTGTAGGTGGGAGGGGATTCCATTGATGAATACCCCCTTGGGCAAAGGGAGATGGTCAGCGAAGGGAGATGAAGACACTGCATTGGATGGGACCCAGAGGATTCAGGGTTTAAAACAATCTACTTATCCTCCAAGGGGGAGAGTTGGAACACCTAGGGACAACTGTCTCTTCGGTGAATTGGAGAGCATAAGACACAGGAAGGAGATTTTGAGGCAAATGTGGGAACAAGGTAACCAGGTTAGAGGAAGCTGTAGATCAGTAGTGTGCTGAATAATCAGGGATGTGGTGGACTAAGGGCTCTACCAAGAAGCAGTATCTTCGCTGACACCTGCAGTAATTAGCAGTGTTTGGGAGTGAGGCACAAAGAAAAAGGAAAATCAGTGGAGCAAGCTCTATAAGATACTGGTGGAAAACACCTAGAAGGGTGAGCATAGAATGGATACAATAGAAGCTCTGATTTCATGAGATAAAAGAAAGAGACCAGATAATTATAGAGTTCTTGAATCAGAAAATGAAGGTCTGGAATACACAGAAAGAGGATGGATAATGAAGAAAGTGAGAGAACTCCTTTTTAGAAATGTGTACAAAAATGAAATTAAAAAAAAAACAACTACTGAACAAGACTAGTTGAAAGGGAGGATCTACTAGACTGAAAGGAACAAAAGGGGGGGAAGAAAAATTATATAATCAGATGAAAGCAAGAGAATAAAAGGAACTGATAAACAAAACCGTGAAGGAAAAGGAGTATTAAATGAGAAGGTGGGATCAGGGGTGAGGGGTAGGCAGCAAGTGGGAACAGGGCTACATTAAAAAAAAAATTAAAATACAAGAAGGAACAGAATACGAGTGTACAGCAAAAGAGGGAACTTGAAATGGAAAAGCTTCTGCACAGACAATGTTAATGCCATTAGGATAAGAAAGAATGCAGTCTAATGGGAAAACATCTTTGTATCAAATTTCTCTGATAAAAGTTTGTTATCCAAATTACATAAACAATTAAAAAATACATGCCAGACTAATAACCACTCCCCAATAGAGAAGTAGTCAAAGAATAAGAACAATTTTCAAAAGAACTTCAAAGTATTCCAAACTACATGAAAAAAGCTCCAAATCACCAGAAATCAAAACTGCGCTGAAGTTTCATCTCTTACCCTGTAAATTGATGAAAATGACAACAATCAATGTTGGGGGAGCGTAGAAGAGCAGGCACATTAATGCATTTTGGTGGAACTAAGAAGTGGCACAAACATTCTAGAAAACAATTTGAGATTATGCAAATAAGGTGACAAAAATATCCATATCCCTTGAACCAGGAACTGCATCTCCTAGTTTATACCCTAACAAAGCCATCAGTAGGAAAACAGTCCCCATCCACTCCAAAATACTTATAGTCATGCTTTTTTGTGATTGTTTCAAAGCAGAAGTAGATGGACACAAACGTGGGGAATGGCTAAACAAATTATGGTACATGAGTGTACAGGAATATTACTGTACTATAAGATAGGCCTGCACAAAATCTGGCCCATGGAAGGATTTCAGGTGGCCTGTGAAAAATGTAGAGGATGTAAAACAGGCCTGTGCAACAAACAGGCTGCTTTGGCAGCAAGTGGCCCACAGGCCATACGTTGCACAGACCTGCTGTAAGAAATGATGAGTGCGATGGCTACAGAGAACTATGGAAAGATCTGTATCAACTGATGTGAAGTCGAGTAAGCAGAGCCAAGAAAACAACATGCTCAAGTAATTACAGCAATTTAAATGGAAAGAATAAAAATCCAGCAAATACTCCAAAGAGAAAGCAACAAAATTATAAAAATCCAGTGAAGAGAGAGCCAAGAAGGGGACATACACTGTAACTACAATAATGTAAACATTAAGAATAGCACACCAAAAAATCAAAAGGAAATGGTACAAACTTATAAAAATTAAGTGGGACCCAAAGACATATGAGATGATACTCCCAACCTACTATTTTGTGGCACAGGGAGGTCTACAGGTGTTGCTCACTGGACATGCTTCTGGACTTTTTCAATGTATTAAACAGCTGTGCTGAATTTTTTTCCTCTTCAAAAATACTATCTGTCATAAGGCAATGGTTCTCTGGGATGGGGAGGAATAAATGGTAAGAAACAGAAAATATTAATAAAAACTCATTTTTTAAAAAGTCCAAGTCTTCAAGAAAAATTTGAGGAAAGGTACATTTTCTATTAGGGAGATTAAGGAAGACTGGGTAAGAAAATCTCACTTGAGCTAAGCCGTGAAGGAAAATAAGGTTTCTGAAAGGCTTTTATGAATAAGAAATGCATTCTAGGCCAGGGCAACTAGCATGCATATATGAATGAATGAATGCATGGATGGATGAATGGGGAGGTGGATGGATGGGAAGATGAATGGGTGAATGAATCAGCGTAGGAGACGGCATATAGAACTAGGAAAAAATCCATAGTCTAGTTTGTTGGAATGTAGAAAAAGTGAAAGGTAATGCCACAGAATAAAATTGCAAAGCTATTTGGAACCAGATCATAGAGAGCCTTACAAACCAGACTAAAGAGTCTATCTTTTATTTTAGAGCCAATGAGGAACCACTAAAAGTCTGGGGGACAGTACAGTGACATGATCAGATCTACACCTTAGAAAGATTACCGATCAATTCAATTCACATCGAAAAAGATTTTTAAGGGCCTACTATGTGTCAAATGCTATACTTGGCAATGAGGATAAAAGTACAAAAATGAAACAACTAGAAGGATCAGGGAAAGATCCACAGAAGAGGTGACATCTAACTTGAGCTTTGAAGGAAGTTAAAAATTTTAAAAGATGAACGTGAGAAAAGGTACAGTCTAGGAACATGGGACAGATTGAGCAACAATACGGATGTGGGAGCTTGAATTCTGAGTTTTAGGAACCATAAGTAAGATAGCTTGTCTAGAATATGGACTGCACAAAGGAGAGTAATGTAAAATAAGTCTGGAAAGGTAGGCTTGAGCTACACAGTAAAGAGCTTTAAAGGCCAAGCAGAGGAATTTACATTTTATCCCAGAGGCAATAGAGAGTCACTGCCATTTTTGGGAAGGAACATGACATGGTCAAATCTGTGCCTTAGAAAGATTATTTTGACAGCTATGTGCAGGATGGCTTGTAGAGAAAAGACACAGAAATTAGAAGGTGATTACAACAGGGTAGGAGAGAGGTGTTGATGGCCTAAACCAGATTGGTGGCCATGTGAATGGAGAGCAGGGAATGTATGGAAGTACTATTTTGGTTTGGCAAATGACTAAATATGGGGTATGGGTGGTGGTACAGGAGAGTGAAGAAGTAAGGATGACTTTGAGGTAGCAAATCTAGGCAATTAAAAGGATTACAACAAAAATCAGATTTTTTGGGGGCGGGGAATAATGAGTTTGGACATTCTGGACAAATTACATTTGAAATGCTAGTCTATTGACATCTTATTGAATCCCAGTTTTATCAGCCAACATTATTAGCCATCCCTTTCATTTTTATGCCATCTACACATTTCAAAAGCAGGTAATTTATGCTTTTATCCAAGTTGAAGTTGTTGATAAAAAATGTTTAACTAGGATAGAACCAAGGACAGAGAACCATAGCCTTCCAATGAAGATCACCCAGCAACTTGAACTCTATCCACTTTCTAGTTCTGATTGTTTAATCTGTTCTGAATCTACCTACTTGTACTATCACCTAGGCCTCTTCTATTCAGCTTGTTCACAAGGATCCAGGGTCATTTTCAGGAATCAAACACAAATCTTTCAGAAATTCTTGAATTTCTTTGCTTCTATTTGTTTGTTTTTCTCTTGCACAAGATCTGAGGGGTAGAAAAGTCTTCAGAGGATTTCTAGTCCATGGGTTCAAGTGTTGACCTTTTGGGTGTCAGAGTTCTTTCTGGAAGGCTGGAGAAGCCTAAGGACTTTTTCTCAGAATAATATTTTTTAAATAATTTAAGTATTATATTTTACTGTTATATCTCTGAAATAACACTAAAATACAAGAAGTTGGACCGGAAGTCTCTGAATGGCTGCAAAATATTTTATACGCATAAAATAGCATATAATTTTAAATTTCCTTACTTCAGACTGACAATTAATAATAACTAGAGATAAGTGTGTGTGTATCTATTAACTGGGACCAGTTAGTTCAGTTAAGAATGCTCTGGTGGCTTCCTGTGACCTCCCTGATCAAACACAAAGTCCTGAGTGTGACATTTAAGGCCTTTCCCTTCAGGTACTCTATATTTCAAACAAACTGGACTCTTTGATGTTCTTCTTTACCATGACAGACATCTCATCTCCTCCCTCTATGATTTTTAACATAAGCGGTCCCCCACGCATGGCATATCCTCCCTTAGAATTCCTGTCTTCTTTGAAGGCTTAGCTCAAGTGACAATCTCCTACAGAAGGCTCTTCCTGATTCTCTCAGTTGTGAGTACCTCTACCTCAAGCTGTTTTTATTTACTTTCTATGTATTTTGTGTACACATATCTTTTATCTATTTGAATACATGTTGCTCTCCTCTTTCCTCTTCAAACAGAATGTAAGATTCTTGAAGGTATGGTCTATTTTATTTCTCTTTTTTAAAAAAATTAACTTTTGTTTATTTTTAGTTTGCATCATTCCTTTCCACAAGACTTTGAGTTACAAATTTTCTCCCCAACTTTCCCCTACCCACCACTCCAAAACAGCCATCCCACTGTATCCCCCCTCCCTCACTCTGCTCTCTCCTATATCCTCCTCCATCCCCCTCGGACTTTCTGGTAGGGCAAGATGGATCTCCCTACCCCAGTGCCTGTGTATCTTATTTCCCAGTTGCATGTTAATAATAATAATAATAATAATAATAATAACAACAATAATAATAATAATATATAATACACACATATTTTTTAAACATTTGATTTTAAAACTTTAAATTCTAGATTCTTTCTTTTCCTCCCTCTTCACCCATTCCCACTGGGAAGACAACCAATTCAATACACACCATACAAAACATCTCCACAATGGACATATTGTGAAAGACTGACTGCATTTCCCTCCATCCTATCCTGCCCCACACTTGTTCTATTCTCTACTTTGACCCTGTCCCTTCACAAAATTATGTGCTTCTAACAACCCTCACCCCCAACATGCCCTCCCCTCCATCATCCCCCCTCTAATCCCCTTCCCCCCACTCTCCTCTAGGGCAAGATACCCAATTTAGAGTCTATGTCATTTCCTCCCTAAGCCAAATACAATGAGAGTGAGGTTGACCCATTCCCTTTTGCCTTCCTGTTCTTCCCCTCCATTGTAACAGGTATCCCTTGTCTCTTCTACGTGAGATAATTAACCCCATTCTGTCTCTCCCTGTCTCCTCTCATTATATTCCTCTCCCACCTCTTAATTTCACCTTTTAAATATCACCCCTTCCTATTCAATTTATCTTGTGCCTTCTCTCTATGTATACCTGTACACATATATACACACACTCATATATGTATTCATATGCCTATATACCCTCCTATATAGACATATATGTATGTATACATATGTATGCATACACACACACACGCACACACACACACACACACACACATATACCCTTCACCTATCCTCATACTGAGAAAAGTTTCATAAGTTACAATTATCATTTTTCCATGTAGGCATGTAAATAGTTCAACTTTGATAAGTTCCTTATGATTTCTTTTCCCTGTTTACCTTCTCATGCTTCTTGTATTTGAATGTCAAACTTTTTATTTAGCTCTGCTTTTGTCATTAAGAATGCTTGAAAATCCTCCACCTCATTAAATGACCATATTTTCCCCTGAAACATTGTACTCAATTTTGCTGGGTAGGGGATTCTTGGTTTTAATCCTAGCTCCCTTGATCTCTGGAATATCATATTCCAGGCCCTTTGATCCCATAATGTAGAAGCTGCTAGATCCTAGGTTATCCTAATTGTGTTTCCACAATATTCAAATTGTTTCTTCTTGGCAGCTTGTAATATATTCTCCTTGATTTGGGAACTCCAGAACCTGGCTATAACATTCCAAGCTGTTTTCTTTTGGGGATCTTTTTTCTAGAGGTGATCAGTGGATTCTTTCCATTTCTATTTTGCCCTCTGGTTCTAAAACTTCAGGGCAATTTTCCTTGAGAATTTCTTGAAGGATGATTTCTAGGTTCTTTTTTTGATCATGGCTTTCAGGTAGTCCAATAATTTTTAAATTGTCTATCCTGGATCTATTTTCCAGGTCAGTGTTTTTTTTTCAATGAAATATTTCACATTGCTTTCTATTTTTTCATTTGTTTGGATCTGTTTAATAGTATCTTGATTTCTCATAAAGTCATTCGTTTCCATTTGCCCCAATCTAATTCTGAAGAAATTTCAGTGAGCTTTTGAGATTGTTTTTCCATCTGGCAAATTAGGCTTTTTAAGACATTCTTCTCCTCATTGGCTTTTTGGGCCTCTTTTGCCATTTGGGTTAGTCTATTTTTTAAGGTTTTAATTTCTTCACTCAGGTTGTTGACTCTCTTTTCATGATTTTTTTTGCATCATTCTCATTTCTCTTCCTAATTTTTCTTCCACTTCTCTTATTTGGTTTTCAGAATCCTTCTTAAGCTCCTCTGTGGCCTTTAAGTAGTTCATAATTTTCTTGGAAGCTTTTGGTACAGGAGTTCTGACTGTTTTGTCTTCCTCCTGTTCCATGCTTTGATCCTTTTTGTCCCCCAAAAAGGAATCTAAATTGGGATTTCTGTGCTTGCTTTGCTTCCTTTGCCTGCTTATGTTGCCAGTCAATTAACTTGATTTTGTGCTCTTTGCCACAGTAGAACTCTGCTTCCAGAGGGGAGAGCTTTGTCCCAAATTGCTGGAGTTTTCACAGCTGCTGGAGCTATTAGGAGGCTTCCATCTCTACAGCCCCCACCAGCTTTGACTCACTGGTCACCCACCTCAGGACCACCACCCAAGACCATGATCCAGATCCATGCAGGTTAAGGCAAGAGCACTTAGCCTCTGAGTGGTCGCTTGGTCCCCCTGCAATCTCCAGGCCAGGAGCTCTGAAGCAGCCATGTGGAAGGGGCTGCACGGCTGCCACTTTAGCTGCTTCTGGCTCTGGGGGCAGAGGGCCAGACCTGCTCCTCCATCCCCCCCAAATCCAGTCAAGTTCCACTGACCTTTCACTTTTTCTTTGACATTTATAGGTTGATAATTCTGGAAACCACCATAGCTGTTGGTGATCCACTCTCCCCTGTGAAAATTTTTTAACATTTAGTTTTTTTTTTAATGTCAAGTTCCATATTCTCTCTCCTTTCTGCCTCTCCCCCACCCCTTTGAGGCAATATGTTATTGATTATATATGTGAAGTCATGCAAAACATATTTCCATATTAGCCTATGTTGGAAAAGAAAGCACATGCATGTGCCTGTGCACCTGCATGCATGCGTGCACACACACACACACACACACACACACACACACACAGCACAAGAAAAATAAAGAAGCTGAAAAATTATGCTTTAACCTGAATTTAGAGTTCATCAGTTCTCTCTTCCTCTGCAGGGAAATATGAGTCCTTTTAATCATGAATTGTCTTAGATCATCATTGTGATCAAAGTAGCTAAGTCTTTCACAGTTGATTATCCTTCCAATGTTGCTGTTATTATGTACAATATTCTCTTGGTTCTACTCATTTTATTTTCCATCAATTCATATAAAGCTTCCCAGTTTTCTTCTGAAATCATCCTGATTGTCATTTCTTATAGCAAATAGTATTCCATAGTCAGGGGGGCGGAGCCAAGATGGCGGCGTAGCAGCAGCAACACATCGGAGCTCTCACATAGCCACCCCAAAATACCCATAAAATAGGACTCTAAACCAATCCTAGAACTCCAAAACGCACACAAAGATACTTCCCGCTAAAGTCAGCTCGGCTACGAGGAACCATATCAGCACTGCGAACCGAAACCAGCCTGGCCTGAAGCCGCGGCTGTGCCCCAGGGGCGGCTGGACGGGAGGAGCTGAGGAGCTTCAGGTGAGCGGATTACCAGCAGCTGTGAATGGGAATTGTGAAAGGGGGAGATAAGCAGTCTGGCCAGAAGGCCTCGAGAGCAGAAAAGAGAAAGGCAGAGGTTTTGCACCCGCCTCGGCATTGCAGCTTTCCACCCGCGGCCTGCAGGCAGCAGGGGGACTGAGCGATTGTTCTCAGGCCAGAGCTCTCGCGTTGAGCGGCCTGGACGGATCCCCGTCTTGGGCCTCAGTCTTGGAGTCCTCACTATCCAGACAGCCGGAAGTATATAGGAAGAGTTCCCAGCCTCTCCCTAAGAGCTACGGCAGCCGGGAGGACCCCAGCGATTTGGGACAGAGCTTTCCCTTCTGGAAGCAGAGCCCCACAGAGATTAAAAAAAAAAATCACGGTCTGAAGAACCATGAGTAAGAATAAGCATAAGAAGCAAAGTAAGAACAGCTCCCAAACCCTTGATACCTTCTTTGGGGTAAAGAAAGATCATGGGAGAGAGAGGGAGGAGGAGAGCACAGCCAGAGCACCCCCACCAGGGGCCTCCAATAAACATGAAGAATGCCTTAAAGCTAGA
>JAQQSU010001876.1:0-14850 GCA_028627135.1 Pseudochirops cupreus
TTATATATATAAATTTTTTTCCCTTCAACTATCCTCATACAGAGAAAAGTTTCATAAGTTACAATTCTAATTTTTCCATGTTGGCATGTAAACAGTTCAACTTTGATAAATTCATTACGATTTCTTTTCCTTGTTTACTTTCTCATGCTTCTTGTATATGAATGTCAAACATTTTATTCAGCTCTGATTTTTTCATCAAGAATGTATGAACGTCCTCCACCTCATTGAATGACCAGATTTTCCCCTGAAACATTATATTCAATTTTGCTGGGTAGGTGATTCTTGTTTTTACTCCTAACTCCCTTGATCTCTGGAGTATTGTATTTCAGGTCCTTCAATCCCTTAATGTAGAAGCTGCTAGATCTTGGGTTATCCTGATTGTGTTTCCACAGTATTCAAATTGTTTCTTCTTGGTAACTTGTAATATTTTCTCCTTGATCTGGGAACTCTGAAACCTGTCTATAACATTCCTAAGAGTTTTCTTTTTGGGATCTTTTCAAGAGATGATTGGTGAATTCTTTCAATTTCTATTTTGCTCTCTGGTTCTAAAATATCAGGGCAGTTTATCTTGAGAACTTCTTGAAGGATGATTTCTAGGTTCTATTTTTGATCATGGCTTTCAGGTAGTCTGATAATTTTTAAATTGTCTCTCCTGGACCTATTTTTCAGGTCAGTGGTTTTTTCAAGGAGATATTTCACATTGCCTTCTATTTTTTCATTTGTTTGGATCTTTTTAATAGTATCTTGACTTCTCATAAAGTCATTAACTTCCATTTGCTCCAATCTAATTCTGAAGGAATTATTCTCTTCAGGGACCTTTTGAGATTCTTTTTCCATCTGGTAAATCTGGCTTTTTAAGTCATTTTTCTCCTCATTGGCTTTTTGGGTCTCTTTTGCCATTTCAGTAAGTCTATTTTTTAAGGAGTTATTTTCTTCAGTCAGGTTGTTGACTCTCTTTTCATGATTTTCTTGCATCATTCTTATTTCTTTTCCCAATTTTTCCTCCACTTCTCTTATTTGGTTTTTAAAATCCTTATTAAGCACCTCTATGGCCTGTAACTATTTTACATTTTTCTTGGAAGCTTTTGGTAGAGGAGTTTGGACTGCATTGTCTTCCATTGTTCCATGCTTTGATCCTTTTTGTCTCCAAAAAAGGAATCTAAAGTTGGATTGCTGAGCTTGGTTTGCTTCCTCTCCTGGCCCATTTGACCAGTTAATTAACTTGACTTTTGATCCTCAGTAGAACTCTGCTTCCAGAGGGGAGAGCTTTGTCCCAAATTGCTGGGTTTTTAGCAGCTGCTGTAGCTATTAGGAGGCCTCTGTCTCTGTATCCCCCACCAGTTTTGACTCACTGGTCATGCACCTCAGGACCACCACCCAAGACGTCAGTCTAGATCCAGGAAGGTTAAGGCAAAAGCACTTAGCCTCTGAATGATCACTTGGCCCCCCTACAATCTGCAGGCCGGGATCTCTGAAGGAGCCATGTGGAGGAAGCTGCAGGGCTGCAGCTTCTGCTGCTTTTTTGCCCTGAGGGCAGATGGCCAGACTTGCTCCTTTCCCCCAAATTTAGCTAAGTTCTACCGACCTTTCACTTTGTCCTTGGCTCTGATGGGTTGATAATTCTGGAAACTGCCACAGCTGCTGGTGATCCACTCTCCCAAATGCTCCAGCCATTGCTTGTCTTGGCCACCCTGGGGCTACAGTCACAATTTTAGGTTGGGCTGATTTTGGCTCTCAGAACATTGTGATAAACCCTTCCTGTGCACCTGATGTGCTGCCTTCAGTTGAAGATGTGTTTCTATGTCACTTTGTGAGTTTTGGAGCTCTAAAATTTGTTTAGACTCATATTTTATAGGTATTTGAGGTGGTTATTGGGGGGAGCTGTGGAGTTTTCCTGCTTCTACAATGCCATCTTGACTCTGGTCCCTATGCTTCCTTTTCTAACACAATGAATTAGGGCTCTGCACTTTTTTGTTATTCTATTCCTCTAAGGAATTAAATTCTGTTTTTTGTTTGTTTCTGTTTTGTTTTGTTTTGTTTTTTACTGTCAGAGAGTATGATAATAAATTAGCAGATAGTCTCTCTGTCTCTGTCTCTCTCTTCAAATGTATAGGTAGATAGATAATTTTCACCAAGGGGTCACATAGTTTTGAACAAGTACAATCATTTAGTCAATCAATCATTTAGTAACTCAGTCATCCAATCATGTGGCTATTTTAGTGATAAGTTGTTGTGAATGCTGTATTTTGATTTTCTGTGATAAGTTGTAACATTCTGAATGCTGTACCTTGATTTTCTGTGAATATTTTACTTTGATTTGTTATTGAATAAATAGAGTGTTCACTATAATATGTAATCAGAACCTTGAAAGCTGTTCACAGCAGCATTCTTCTGGAATGCCACTTGTGCATGGCTTTACACAGGTCAAGAAGAAAATTGCAAGCATCCAGAAAGTAGCAATTCAATATTGTGGAACCACAATCAGGATAACACAAGATTCAGCAGCTTCTACATTAAAATCCCTTGAAAAATTACTCTAAAGAAATTCTAGAGAAGCAGAAAGATGGAGTGAAACAAATTTCTAGTCCAATACAACTTGGAAGGTTGGCAGGAAAGGTCTGTTGCACCAGGGTGAGGGAGGAGCTAAGTGAATCACAGGCTACACCAGAGACCTGACTCCAGAAAACTAAAAGCAGTAATTGGCACAATTGTATCACTGGCAACAGTGGCAATTTCCAGACCTCTCAGTCCACAGATGCCAAAGACAACTTGGAGGGTCAGTAGGATGGTCTACCACACCTGGGTGAGAGTGGAATGCAATCCAGCACAGACCACATCAGGAAAGTCCCAGCAACAGAAAACCAGGAGCATGCCTTGAGAGTGACTAAATCAGTAATAACAGCAGCAGTGGCAATGAGTGCTTCTGGAGCTCTCAGCCCACTGATGGTAAGGGAATCAAAGGACAGTTCAGAAGGAAATTATAGAGGTCTTTCTGCTATCACTGAGTCAGGATTCTGTTGCTCTGGCCATACTTGGATCTAGGTCATAATCCTGAGTGGCAGTCCTGGGGCAAAGAGGAATGCTATCATAGCAGAACTCACAGCCACAGTGGAGGGGGGACACTCCTCCCAGTTCCAAGACAGTAAAGAGTACTTGTGGTCACTCACAAAGCCACTCATCCACTAGAGCAGAGACCACCTCTCCTTGGATCATACAACCTTGGAAGAATTAAAAAAAAAAAACTTAGAGGTCCCTGGAAATATCTCTGAAAACAGTTGCACAAAACCCCTGAAACTTTAGAAAGTGCAACCTCCACCTGGAAAGAAGAGCCCTACTTTAACAAAGACTTAAATGTCAACCAAAAAGCTGGGAAAATGAGCAAACAATGGTGGGGTGGAGGGGGGGAATCTCTGACTATTGAAAGTTACTATGATGATGAGAAAGATCAAAAAATACAATCAGAATAAGACAACACAGTTAAAACTCCTACATCCTAAGCCTCAAATAAAAATAAAAATTTATCTCAGACCATGGAAAAGCTAAGAAAAGATTTTGAAAATCAAGTGAAAATGGTAGACAAAAAAAAATTGGTGAGAGATAAGAGAGTGAGAGAAGAAAACAATGAAAAACAAGTTGACAGCTTGGTAAAGGAGACACACACACACACACACACACACACAATACTGAAGAACATAAAACCTCAAAAATCAGACTAGACCAAATGGTAAAAGACATCCCAAAAGCCAGTAAGGAGAAGAATGCCATACAAAGCAGAAGTGGCCAGATGGAAAAGGAGCCACAAAAGTTCAATGAAGAAAATAATTCCTTAAAAATCAGAATAAAGCAAATGGAAGCTAATGACTTTATAAGACATCAAGACATAATGAAACAAAACCAAAAGATCAAAAAAAAATATAAAATAGAACATATCTCATTACAAAAAAATTAAATAAAATTTAAAAAAAGAAAAAACAATTGACTTACCTAGAAAACAAATCCAAAAGAGATGATTTAAATAATTATTGGACTACCTGTAAGCCATCACAAAAAGAAAGAGCCTAGATATTATCTTTCAAGAAATTATCAAGGAAAACTTCTCTAATATTCTAGAATCAGAGGGAAAATAGAAATTGAAAGAATCCACTTTTGAAAGATAGCTTTCATTGAAAGAGATCCCTGAATGAAAACTGTCAGTAATATTATAGCCAAATGTCAGAGTTCTAAAGTCAAGGAGAGAACTTTGCAAGCATCCAGAAAGAAACAAATCAAATATGTTGGGATAACAGTGAAGATCAAACAAGATTTAGCAGTCTCTAAATTAACATATCAGAGGTCTTGGGATATGATATTATAGAGGGTAAGGGATCTAGGATCACAATCAAGAATCACATATCTATGAGTATAATCCTTCAGGGGGAAAAAGTACACACTCAATGAGTGAGAGGACTTTCAAGCATTGTTTTCTATCTATCAAAAGATACAGAGAGAGGGGGAAAGGGAGAGAGAGAGAGAAAGAGAAAGACAGACAGACAGAGACAGAGAGAGAGAAAGAGAGAAAGAGAGAGAGAGAGAGAGAGAGAGAGAGAGAGAGAGAGAGAGAGAGAGAGAGAGCACAAGGTGAGTGGAATATGAAGGGATGGTATCTATAAAAATAAAATAAGGGGTGAGAGAAGAATGTACTGGGAGAAAGAGAAAGGGAAAGGTAGAATGGGATACATTATCTCACATGAAAGAGGTAAGAAAAAGCTTTCACAGTAGAAGGGAAGGGGGGTGAGAAGGAGTAAGTGAACCTTACTCCCATCAGAATTGACTCAAAGAAGGAATAACATGCACACTCAATTGCATATAGAAATCTATCTCAGGGTCAGCTAAATGATGCAGTGAATAGAGCACCAACCCTGTTGGGGGGAACTGAGTTCAAATGTGACATCAGACACTTAATACTTAGTAGCCATGTAACCTTGGTCAAGTCACTTAACCCCAATTGCCCTACATTCTCCCCTCCAAAAAGCACAAAAACCAAAACAAAAAAACACCATCTTACCTCATAGGAAAGTAGAATGGGGAAAGGACAAAAGAATTGGGGGAGTGATAGGGAGTGGAGATTGGGGGGTGGTAATTAGAAGCAAAATACTTTTGAGGAGGGACAGGTTGAAAAGAGAGAGAGAATAGAATAAATGAAGGGAGGTGGCATAGGATGGAGGAAAATACTGTTAGTAATAGCAACTGAAAAAATATTTGAAGGAAGTTTCTCTAAGAAAGACTTTAATTCTCAAACATATAAAGAACTGAGTCAAATTTATACAAATAAAAACCAATCCCCAATTAATAAATGATCAAAAGGTATGAAAAGTTTTCAGATGAAGTAATGAAAGCTTTCTGTAGTTATACAAAAAATACTCTAACTCACTATCCATTGGAGAAATGCAAATTAACACAATTCTGAAATTACTACCTCATACCTTTTAGATTGGCTAATAGCACAGCAAAGGTAAATGAGAAATGTTGGAAGGGATGTGGGAAAAATGAGATATTAATGCATGTTGATGGAGTTGTCATCTGATTCAACTATTCTGTGAAGTAATTTGGGACTATGCCCTAAGGGCAATAAAACCATGCATATCCTTTGACCTAACAATACCACTTCTAGGTCTATATCCTAAAACTGTTTTTAAAGGGAAAAGGACATATAAGCACAAAAAATATTTATAGGAGGTCTTTTGGTGGTGGCCAAGAATTGGAAATTGAAGGGGTGTTCATCAATTGGGGAATGGCTGAACAAGTTGTGGTATATGTTTATGATGGATTACTGTTGTGCTATGAGAAATGACAAGCAGAATGCTCTTGGGAAAAAAAAAAACCTGGAAAACCTTACATGCAGTGATGAAAAGTGAAATGAACAGAACCAGGAGAACATTATACACAAAAATATTACATGAAAATCAACTATGAATACCTTAACTATTTTCAGTAACACCAAAATCCAAGATAATTCTGAAGGACTGACTTTGTAAGACACTGTCCATCTCCAGAGAAAGGACTAGTGGAGTCTGAATACAGATGGAAGCATATTTTTTAATTTACTTTTTTAAATTTTTCATTGATTTTTTGTCTGCATTTTCTATCACAGTATGACTTAAATGGAAATACATTTTGCATGATTATACATATATAAGCTATGTCAAATTGTTTGCCTTCTCAAAACAGGGGGAAGAGGGAAGAGAGAGAACTTGGAACTCAATAATGAAAAAGTTAAAATTTTTGTTTACATGTAATTGAGAAAAAAATAAAAGAAAAAAAAGAAAGAAAGAAACCTTTCCAATTCATCAAGACCAGCAAGAACTTGGGCTCTGCTAGAAAAATTTTAAACTGACAATAAAATCAATCTAATAATGCAGTACTGGAGTAGAACTACAGGGATATGTATATTAACATAAACTTTTGGTTATACAGCTATACTAAATATAGCCCTATGCTCATGATTTTTCCCCATTAAATTCAACTTTATTCCTTAGCTATATATCCATATGAATTGATACTATTTTCCAAACAAAACTTCTATTGAACCTGGAATTCCTGTACTGAGTGACATAACATATTGGAAAGATGCTCTTTTTAAAATCTTTCTGTAACTGAATATATTTTTTTTGAACGACATAGGAAGAAGACAAACAATGGACTTCCTTATAACCAATTTCTTCTTTAAATCCATTTTTTTAAAAGTTTTTGTTTTGTTGAGTTTCTTTTAAAGAAGCATGGATCTGAAAAAGGTAAACTTCTATTGATTTAAAGGGCATTCTCATTAAAACTCAACCTCCTTATAGTTTTGGGGATATTGCAATTTCTTGGAAAAGGTTAATATTGGTAAATGTTTACTACTTTTTTTTCAATATCCCTCTGACAGAAGATATAGATGATATTTACCCTAGGAAGTTATACAGAAGTCCTTGTTGTACTTAAAGACTATTGCTATTCTATCTGAAGAAGATTTAGGAACATCAGGTACTTTGGGGGAAAGATGAGTTTCATACTAGAAAGTTGGTCACTGCCATCATCTTTTGGAAAGGTATATTGTGATTATGATATATCACAACATCAGTACATTAAAGATTTGTAATTTCATCTGGGAGAAACTCCCTCAGCTAAAACAAATTGCAATCCATCTGCTTTTATGTTTATGATGTACCATTTAAAATAGAAAATTAACAAGAATTAAATTCTCAATCCCCATCCCCTTAGTTGTTTCTTATGGCATACTAGCATTCCATTACTTTTCTTTTCAGTAATATGTTCAGTGATTACCCAATTGATGGATACTCCCTTAAATTATACAGTTTTGAAAGTGAGAGACTACAGATAGATCTTTGGTGAATTACATGCAGGTTTGAATAGATGGCTTCTGGAAAAAATGATGAGAAGAAATGAAACATAAGTTATAAAATCTTCATATACAGCCAAATTGTTGCACAATTATAAAAATTAGCTACTTAATGGAGTTAGGGTTTATGATTGATGAGTTAATTTAGTAACAATTAGTAAAGAATTCTGGAAACAATTCCCAACATGATTAATAGAGATGGAATTATTTTTATCATTGCCTTTCTATTCTTATATAAAATGATGATGAGGATGATAACACCACTGAGACAGATGTAGAGAGCAGTTTGCTCATTTCTAATGAAATCAAATGAGAGTATATCCTTATTTCTCTGTGAATAAATGGGGCATTTCAATTTTAAAAAGTTAGTAAACAAGGCAGTTGGCATGACATAATAGATAGTGGACTGAGTTGACCTTGGACTCAGGAAAATGTGGAATTAAGTCATACCTCTTGGATATACTAGTTATTTGACAAGAGACTAACCAGTTTATCTCTTAGTACCCTTGCCCCATTCTAAGAACATACATTACAAAACTGGCTTGTCTACTCAAGCCTATTGTACTTGGTTGGGTAGGAAATTTCTTTATTGGAAGTTCCCTATTCTAATGAAACCAAATGTTTACATAAAAAAATAGCTTATATTTAAATATTTCTTTAATCATTTACAATGGTAAAATGACAGAATACAGGTAGGGACTTGCCTGAGCTTTCCAAAATTCCTCAGAATACAATTTTAAAATAGTTCCACAAAACAAATATGGGAGCACAAGACCCAACAAAAGAATGGAATGAAACTATTTTTTTTTCCCAAGATAACTCAGAAAGTTGGCTAAAACTGCCTCTCTTAGTGGTTTGAGAGTAGAGCACAGTCTAGCATACCTGGTAAGTCAGCAGCAGGTCTAGGGAGAGGCAGAATCATGAGCAGTAGTTTTTGAGCTCTCTTTCCACAGATGGTAAAGGGGTGAGACAACTAGTCAGAATGAGTTTGCAGGAGACCCTTTTCTGGGACAAGTTGTAGGACTTTGTTGCATTGCCCATGCACAGTTCATAGTTGCAATCCCAGGATAAGGAGGAGCACTATTGTAATGTTAGCAGAATATAAGATCTTCTCTGACCATTAGTAGACCTCACATGGAGCTCATTAAGGGAAACTTGCTTAGGGGAGGTGTGTTTATAGGAAGACTTTAACATCTTTTGCTAATTTCTAATTAGATACTGAGTCACAAGAGTTATAATTCCTTCTACTTCTGAGAAGTGTATATATTCTCTGAGTTGGTATTTTGTTTTGGGGGCTTGCTTATGAGAAGGATCTTGTGATTCCCTGGTCAAGATTCTGAGTGGCCATATGTTCAGAGCTCCCCAACTTTTCAAATATAAAGGCTCTCTTGATCCAGGGATGTATGTAAAGTATATAGTTTATTCAGGCAGTCAGAATCCCTTCTATTGGTATTTATTTCTCTGCTTGTATTTTCTCTATATTTTCTTTGAAGTTCAGGGTGTTGACTTTTTCCCTGAACTAGTGAATGTAATTAAAAAAAAAAGATTGTTGACCTCTTAAGTAGCTATCTTTCCCAGTTAAGCAAATTTAAGAACCTGTGCTAGCAGCCATCCTGTTTATGCCAGTGTGGTTGCTGCTATAGCTACTAAGAGTGGGAAACCTGATCACATTTCCAGGGTAGAAAATGATCTTGCCGTGCTAACAGACTAAAGTACAAATGAGTAGAACAGTGACCACACCTATCCTTAGATTATACCACCTTGGAAGAACTGAAATTTATAGACCCCAAAGCAAATAAACTTAGCTCTGAAAACAGTAACATGAAAAACCTGAAGCTTGGGATACCCCTTTACAACTTACAAACAGAGCCCAACTTCAACAAAAAATTTAAAAATAAAAAAAAATGGCTGGAAAAATTAGCAAATAAAGAAAAAACAAACAAACAAAAAAATAACCGGGCCATAGAAATTTACTATGGTGACAGAGAAGATCAAAACATGAACTCATAAGATAATAAAGTCAAAACAGCTACATCCAAAGCCTTAATGACAAATGTGAGTTCATCTTAGACCCAAAGGAAATTCCTCAAAGAGCTCAAAAAGGTTTTTAAAAATCAAATATGAGAAGTTGAGAAAAAATTGGGAAAAGAACAAGAGTGCCACAAGAAAACATTGAACATAAAGATTCAACAACTTAGTAAATGAGGCACAAAAAATACTGATGAAAATAACACAAAATAGTCTAAATGATAAAAGAGGCACAAAATCCAATGAAGAAAACTCTTAAAAAGAATTGTCCAAATGAAAAAGATGGTACAAAGGCTCACCACGTAAAAATTATTTCCAAAAAAAATAGAATTGGGCAAGTAGCAGCAAATGATTCCATGAGACACCAAGAAACAAGAAAACCAAATCAAAAGAAGGAAAAAATGGAAGAAAATGTGAAATGTCTCATTTCATAAACAAATGCCCTGGAAAAATAATCTGGGAGAAATAATATAAGAATTTTTGTACTACCTGGAAAGTGTAATTTTTAAAAAGAACCTAGACATCATCTTTCTAGAAATTATGAAAGAAAACTTCCCTGAATTCCTAGAACCACAGGGTAAAACAGAAATTGAAGGAATTCACTGATCACCTCCTGAAAGGGATTCCACAATGAAAACTCCTAGAAATATCATAGGCAAATTCCGGAGCTCCTAGGTCAAGGAGAAAATATTGCAAGCATCCAGAAAGAAACAATTCAAATATCGTGGAACCATACTTAGAGTAAAACACAATTTAGCAGCTTCTATATTAAAAGAATGAAGGGTTAGAATAAGATATTCCAAAAGGCAAAGGAATGAGGATTATAACTAAGAATCAGCTATCCTGCAAAACTGAATTTAATCCTTCAGGGGAAAAAATGAATATTTAAAGAAATAAATGCAGGAAATCCTGATGAAAAGACCAGAATTGAATTGAAGATTTGATTTTCAAATACAAGACTCAAGAGAAATCTAAGGAGGTAAGTAGGAAAGTGGAATTATAAGGGATTCAATAATGTCAAACTCTTTATATTCTCCATTGAAAGATGATATTCGTAATTCCTAAGAACTGTAACATTATTTGGGCAATTTAAAGAAGTATACATAGAGAATGGGCCTAGATGTGAGTTGATTATAATGGGATAATATCTAAAAAAATAAAATTAAGGGCTGAGAAAGAGGAATACACTGGGAAATAGGAAGGTAGATGTGTAATGAAGGTGAATTATCTCATAAAATAGCTTTTTACAGCGGAAGTGAATATGGGGATGTGGCAGACAATGCTTAAACCTTACTCTTATCAGAATTGTCTCAATAAGGGAATATCATACACACTCAGTTGGGTATAGAAATCTACCTTACCTTACAGGGAAATAAGAGAGGAGTGGGATAAAAAAAAAAAAAAACCAACAAGTAAGGGACTGGTAGAGGGGGAGGCATATTGAGGGAGGTTGTGGTAAGAAAAAACACTTTTGAGGAGGGATAGGTGAAAGTTGAGAGAGAGTAAGATTAACAGTGAAAAAATAGTATAAAGGGGAAAAAAAACATCATAATTATTTTAAAAATTATAGCAAATGTTCTCAATAAATTCCTCATTCCTCAAATATATAGAGAACTGAATTAAATTTATAACAATACAAATCATTGATCAATTGATAAATGGTTAAAGGATATGAAAAGGCAGCTTTCAGGTGAAGAAATGAAAGCTATCAATAGTCAGATGAAAAATTCAAATCATTATTGATTAGAGAAATGTAAATTAAAACAACTCTCAGGTACCACCTCACACCTATCCAATTAGCTAATATGATAGAAAGGGAAAATGACAAATGCTGGAGGGGATGTAGGAAAATTAAGACTGAAGTTGTAAATTGTTCCAACTATTCTGGACTGCAATTTGGTACTATGCCAAAAGGGCTATAAAACATGTATCCTTTGATCCAGCAATATCACTACTAGGTCTGTATCCTAAAAAGATGAAGGAAAAAGTACAAAGACTATTTGTATACAAATATTTATAGCAGTTCTTTTTGTAATGGCAAAGAATTAGAAATTGATGAGATAGCCAGTAATCCTGAAATGACTGAAAAAAGTTGTGGTTTATTTTAAGTAATACTATTTTTGTATAAGAAATAATAAGCAGGATACTTTCAGGGGAAAAAAAAAACAACTGGCAAGGCTTACATGAATTGATGTAAAGTGAAGTGATCAGAACCAGGAAAATATTGTACATTGTAGCATCATATTGCCCAACGTTCAACTGGGAATGACTGGTATTATCAGCAATACAATGATCCAAGGGAATTCAAAGAACTTATGACAAAAAATGTTATCCAACTTCAAAGGAAGAATTGATGGAGTCTGATTGCAGATCAAAGCATTTTTCTTTACTGTCTTATTTTTTTTTGTCTTTCTTTCACAACATGACCAATCTGCAAATATATTTTTCATGACTGCACATGTATAACCTATATCAAATTGTTTGCCTACTTAAGGAGATGTGAGTGGATAGAAGAAGAGAATTTTGGAACTCAAGTTTTCAAATGAACTTTACAAATTGTTTTTACATGCAATTGGAAAAAATATTAAGAAAAACATTTACAATGTGTTGTGTTACAAGTATCTCCATTTCACCCAAGACAAAACTGAAGCTCAGAGAGCTTGACAAGCTAATGTTGTTTATTATATGAAACCTCTTCATGAATTTTGACGTCATATTTCTAATGGGGCTTAAGTATTGTAAAACCAAGCATGAGCAGCTTTCCAGAAGAATGCTACTGTGAACAGCTTTGAATGCTACTATGAACAGCTTTCAAGGTTCTGATTACATAGTATAATGAACACTCTATTTACTCAATAACGAATCACAGCAAAACATTTACAGTAAATCAAGGGAGAGCATTAACAATGTTACAACTTATCATAGATAATCAAAATACAGCATTGATAATAACTTAGCACAGAAAATGGCTATATTGTTTTCACCACAGTGGTCACACAGTTTTGAACAAAGTATAATCATTTAGTCAGTGAATCACTTAGTAACTCAATCATTCCATCAACTCAATCATTCAAGGCTTGCCTCCTTAAGGGTCATAAAATACAATAGTCAAAGTTCTCCACTCATGGGGCACACAAATTTAAAAATCAATTGCTCTTCAGTCATCATTCACTATTCAATCATCAGAAAATACACAAGTCCTCTATCCCTAGGTCACTTGTAAATTATAATTTCTCAGTCAGTACACACTACCCAAGTAAAGTCTTCCTTCAGGTTGACTCAGCGTGGTCTCTCAGATTCCCTGAATTCCCTTCCATGGTCTCTGGTGCTACCTGGATTCACCAAACTGTTACCTGACTTCAAAGCAGATAGCTCCCAGGTCCTTGTCCAGGTCTCTGAGAACTTCCTATTTCATGCTGAAGCTCACAGTATCCAGTCAACCTTAAATCCTTCACATTCTCTGTTCCTTGGAAGTTAAGGCTTAACAAAGCCACAGACAGGGTCATTCAAAGTACCAGCATCACAGTCATGCTTCCTCAGTCTGCAGCACCTCCAACTGGCCCTTGGACATCTTTGGCAGCTCCCAGAAGCTCCCACTGGCCCTTGGACTCAGCAGCTCCTCATCAGAAGCTCCAACTGGTTCCCAGAATCAAAATCACTTAACCCAGGTTCCCAAAATCAAAATTATTCTCTTCAACCTGGGGGTCCTTTCCTCTTCAGTCTCTCCAGCAACAGCAGGATTCTGCCTCCATGAAGCTTGCTCCAAGAAGATCTGTCTGACCCAGCAGGGGCTTTTCCTTATATACACACACAGCATTAGCTGTTTCAGACATTTCCTGTTTCAACTCCTTCTTGTTACATCAGCAACAGGGGTTCATACACCTTCTATTTCTTTAATAGAGGCTTGATTAATTACTAAGTGCTAAGTACCTGTTAGCTTTGCCAATACAAAGGGATTAAATTATGTTACTAGTACAAGTATACATCACAAATTATAACAATACAGCAAAAACACTTTTCACAATTTTTAGGTTATGAGAAATGCATTATCACCTTTTATAGTATGTCTATAGACATTTAGCACAATGTAGTGGATGTGAATTTGTCTCATCAAGTTCATGTTCAACTATGGCATGACTATTGCCCGAGTCCTGTTTGAAGCTTCCACTGTCTTGGGTGTACAAGATAACTCTTTATATCTGCACTGGACTAGTTGGAACAACCAATTTATAACATGGGTTCTGCAATGCTGGAATGTCAGAGGACTCTCATTAGCTTTCAGATCTCACATGGTCTCTGACATTCACACTCCACCTAGAAAAGGAAAGAGCCAAAATAGAAAACAAGGACTAAAGGTCACTTTTTTATGAGTCATATGACCTCCAAGATACTTTGGGGGTATTTCACCAGATATCATTAGTATTCATGGAGATCCAATAAGAGGAACTGAGACAAAAGAGGAGGTGAATAATTTTGATAGTCTTTTTGAATTGTCTGTGAATCCAATCAAATATTTTCCTCTTTATCACATCTTTAACCAACCAGATTAGATATGGAGCATCTAACCATGTTCTATAAACCCTTCAAGGCACTTCATTAATTATGATTATTTTCCCAGCATCCTCTAGGTGAAAAGGCTAAATCATCTAAGCAAGCTGAATAAGGTGTTTACATGCCCTAGTCCCATCCATTACACACACAAAACAACCTGTTTTGTCATAATTAATCAGTCCATTCTTAAAGTGAAATTTAAGCAATCATTTCTCCTCTTCATCATTTAGAATGTGACAACTATTATCCTAATTTTACAGGACAGAGAATTGAGTCATAAAGAGTTCAAGTAAATTTTCCATAGTTGCAAAGCTAGAATGTATTAGAAGATTTGAATTTCATTTTCCTGACTCTACGTCTAATACTCTCTCTTCATTAGGTCAGATTTGTTCCCTATTTTACCTGATTTTTCATGGAAATGTCCCACTACTTGCTGTATTAGCTGATCCCAGGTATTCAACCAGACCCCTATTCTCTATTTACATTCTAAAGAGGGTTCAAAGTAACACTTGGAGAATGTAAATGATGAACAATAAAATAGGACTGAAGAAGTCAACAAATTTTACTAGTTGTCTTCTATGTGCTAGGCACTATGTTAAGCACTGAGCAGATGCATATTATAAGATTGTAAAGCTAGAGGAATGCAGAGATTGACTTATAACTTCATTTTACAGATGAAGAAATTGAAAGGTTAAATGATATACCTAGTGTTCAAGATACATTTGATTGACACATTGGAAAATGACATTTAAAGCTAATATTTTTTATTATTATTTTGCCATAGAATTCAAGACAAAATCAAAGACTCAAGTTGGGGTCAAATATAGACTCCACACTATTAACTCTACTCCGCTGGCACTATGACTGAAATACATAAAATAATTTGTTTCATA